>CM021106.1:522164442-522208862 GCA_007115665.2 Sequoiadendron giganteum | reverse complement strand
GATCTCTCACACAATTTTACAACCGTAGTCAACGGATTCATCCTTCTTATCTTCCATAATCTATAATACAATATGCCACAAGACCAGATCAAATTTTGCAATAGGTCTTAAGAAGGCCTGTTTTTAGCATTCTAAAAAACCTATTTCAGCGCTTCGGGTCACTGTTCTAGCGCTTTTGTGAAATAGTGCTTTCGGGCTCTGTTTTAGCACTTCCAGTCATTATTTTAGTGCTTCTAGAAAAATAGCGCTTCTGTACCTTTTTGTAGCGCTTCTGGTTTCTATTTCGGCACTTCTGGGAAGTAGCGCTTCTGTTATTTTCTCCAGTGCTTTTGGGCACTATTTCGACGCTTCGATCAAAGTAGTGCTTCAGTCACCTGTATTAGCACTTCTAGATTCTATTCTAGCGCTTCTGGGAAATAGCACTTCTGGTCTTTATTTTAGCACTTCTAAAATAGAGAGTTCAAAATTTTAACTAGTCTATCAATTTGTCATTTTATCAACATTTTTTCATCAGAATCAAATTTTCTTTTTTATCAGAATCACTGTCAAAGGACTAAAATCAGAAAGGTTTATTCAAATTTCCAAAATTATCAACTGAAAAAAGATCTTGCAAATCACAAGTGTCAAAATCAATTACACAATCAATTACTACACTGAAGTTTCATTATCAGGATAATACATCCTTCATCATGAAACAAAGTATAGTAATTAACTTTTTAAGTATTGTATCATCAATAAGATCGGTCATCTTATTCGAATTTGTTTAAAAAGGTTCAAATTGACACTATCCCACACATAAGATCAACATTTCAGAAGAAAGGACAATAATTTGTATGCCAATCTTCACTAGTCCCACAAACAGAGACTCTTAGAACAAGAGTTTGAATCATCTAAAAATATGGCAGAAGAAAATCCTTGGAACACTTTAAACCACAACGACAAAAATGCAATACCTCAGGAGGAAATCCAAGTGGCTCAACAAGATCCCAAGTTTCACATGTTTATGGAAAAAAATTTGGAACAAGACATGGAAAAATATCTTCTAATGTTGGCCGAATCAGGGGTGAAACTTCCAAAAGATTTTGATATAAACCATTTGAAAGATGCATCTGAAACAAATGAAACAGAAATACTGCTACCAACGCAAACAATCGATCCAGTTGTTGCTTTAACTTCACAAATGCAATTATTACAACAACAGATACATGACATGATGAAAGGGACAACCAAAAGATATGCGATACAGGATATTTGTCCTTATCCATTTGACGCAACAGTTGGTTTGCTACCTTTTCCAAGACATTGTGAATTCCCAAAGTACGATAAGTACAATGGATGAACATATCCTATAGATCATATACGAGAATTTAAAACAATGAGTCTTGAGTTTGCTCAAGAAGAGACTTATTTGATGAGGTTATTCCCAAGAAGTTTGGGAGGTGCATGTATGGAATGGTTCTCAAAACTACAACCTGGTATAAAAATGTTTGAGGAACTTGTTAACAAGTTTATCTCTCAATATTCATTCAACATCCAAAATGATGTTACTATCAAGGATCTCTACAACTTAAAGCAAAACAAAGGAGAGACATTCTTGTCTTTTCTCAAAAGATGGCGATGGCTGTTCGCTAGATATCCTTGATCTATTCCAGAGAAAGAAAAGATGGAATTGTTCATTGAGAACTTGATAGAAGAAATGAGCTATAGGCTAGAATTACAATGTCCACCCACTTTCGAAAAAGTCATAGAAAATGGTCTTAAGATTGAGGAAGCATTAGTAAAATGGGGAGCTATCAAAAATGACAATGACAAATCAAATAAATACTCCAATCAAAACTCAAGCAATGATAAACCAAAAATTTGGCAAAAGAATTGCAACACAAATGAAACAACATGTGATTCACAAAATGTCAAACCAATTTTCAACTTGACGACATCTTCTTCAAACAATCAAAATAGTGACCAAAAAGTCCAGTCAAATACCATGCAAAACAATGAATGTGCAAAAACACTACCATATCAAAAACCATCAAATAGACGAAGGTTCACACCTTTAGGTCAATCAATGGAATCAGTGATGAAGGAACTAGTTACCAGAGGCCTTCTCACTGCATGGGAAGCTAGGTACTAGGATCCAAAAGTCAAACCATCATGGTGGAATGATGCTGATTATTGCAACTATCATTATAACAAGGGTCATAAAACAAATGACTGTATGGAATTGAAACATGCAGTACAAGATTTGGTGGACAGCAACAAAGTGTATATGGAAGGACCTCAAAATAACAATGATCATTTGGCCTTCAAAGATCCACTGCCAAATTATGACAAAGGTGCATCATCATCAAATAGCAAAGGGAATAACACCAATCATGTCTATAACACAACAATCCTATGTCTATCTAAAGTCAAATATGATCATACAGTTAGTGATAACATTGAGGAAAATAAAACCAACAACGTTACCTCTTTGGATTTACTCCCAAGCATGCAAAACTCTGATAATCAAATCAATGTTTTAAAAATCAGAGACAATCAAGAACATCAACCAGGAAACGCCATGACTCAGGGGCAATCAAAAGTTATGTTAAGGGGAATTGGATCCACACATGCAGTTCCACCTCCATGAAATTATGATATTATCAATCAAATACAAAACACCCCCCAAGAGAATCAAGAACGTCAACCAGCAAATGTCATAACTAGGGGGCAAGCCAAGGTAGTATTAAAAGGAGTAGGATCTCAATGTGTGTTTATGCATCAATCTCATTATAGTATTGTTGATCAATTATAAAATATCCCCACCCAAATCTCTATACTGGAACTCCTAAAGTTGTCACCATCTTATAAAGAATTTCTTGAACAAGCGTTGTTGGCCACAACCGTACCAAATAATTTGGATGTTTGTCAATTCCAAGCTATGGTGGGACATTTGACTACCCCGCATTGTCTATCATTCTCTCAACAGGATGATGTCTCATTAAACCATCCACATAACACAACATTGCATATCAAAGTCTGTATCCATAATCATCCTATTAAGAGAGTTCTAATAGATGGGGGAGCTGGTTTGAACATTTGCACCCTCAAATTAGTCCGTGCACTAGGATATTCCAAAGACGCTATTGATGCTCAACAGAAAATGACCATTAAAGCCTATGATGAGGAGGAAAGATCGTCCAAAGATTTGATTGTATTACCCATTCAAGTGGGGCCTGTGATGAAGCATATAGCATGTCAAGTATTAGATAGAGAATTGACATACAACATACTCTTAGGATGACCCTGGATTCATGAAATGCAGGCCGTACCTTCTACATACCATCAATGCTTGAAGTTCCCTATAAATGGACAAGAGGTGACTATAGTGGCTAATTATAATCACCCACAACATTGTGACACATTAAGAATATCTCAAGACACCTTTGCCCCTCACAAAAAGGAAGCTTCAAGTTCATCATCATCCAAGAATGAACAAAGTCCAAGCATCACTACCAAGTGGGTACAAAAGAAAGGTAAAAAAAAGGAAACAAGTCATGATGAAACAAACAAACTAGATACACAAAATTCTCTATCACACAAATTTCACAAGCAAGTTCAGTTGACAGATAAAGGAATGGGACAATACTCAATGGAGCAATCGCTTAACTTATCACAGTTAATGCCATCTCCTAGGAAATATGGTCAACCATCACTAATCAAACCTCCAACATCTATACCTACCATAGTTCTTCACAAAACATTTGTAAAATCTGGAACCATAGCAGAAGAAACGGACAACAAAGCAATCTTGGATTGGCTATACAAGGATGAAGAAACATCAACATCAGAGATCGACATCAAAAATGTTAGCATCAACACAGACAAGTATGGAAAAGGAAAGGCTATTCTTGAAAAGATGGGTTATGAAGGACAAGGACCATTGGGGTTAAGAAAGGAGGGAATCTCAGAACCTATCACACCTCTCACTCTCCATACAAAAGAAAAACTAGGACTAGGATACTCTGAAGAAGAGAAGCAAGAGCTACAAAGGACAGCTATGGAAAATATCATTCACTTTAGAGATGGTTTTGAAATAGACTCAAATGAATATGAGTGGGAATTACCTTGTGATCTACTTGATATTGATATTCCAGTCGATGTGATTCAAAAATATGCACCTACACGTGAGGAGGGCCAAGGCTCGGGGTCTATACCATTCATCGAGGAATCACTAAATATCGATGACTCTAGTGAGGATGAACGAAATTGGAGTGAACCAGATGATTTCAAAGAGGGTACCATCATGGATCTCAATATCCCAAATAACAATTATGATGATCTTGTTGTCCTCACCCTTACCTCCATTGACCTAAATCAATCTGATGATACCATGCCATTAATCCATCCGAAATTTGTTGATTGGGAACCTGTCGAACCATTGACTGTACCAAAATTTGAAAATGATGATGCTATTGTACATTTCCTTTGTCATACCGAACCTGATACAAATGTTATCCATAATACTCATAACAATACGACTCAGCAGGAGGGTGTCAAATCTTCCAATTGCAAAATTAACAATAGGGAATATAGATCTAATGGTGAAAACCAATCTATGGAAGCATTAGATTTGGAAAAAGTAAAAATAAAGAACGCATCCAACAGTGAAAACCTTTTAGATGCACTGAAGGATGGAAGATTTGACACTCTCCCAGAACACTATCATGAGCGATCATCAGTTCTGGTCGAACCTACACAAGCAGTGGACATTGGCATAGAAGAGAAGGCGAAAGTACTATATCTAGCAGAATCAATGACAGAACAAGAAAGACCAACATTCATCCAATTCTTCAAAGCAAGAAGCATCAACTTTGCTTGGTCATATTCTGATATGCCAGGTTTAGATCCAAATCTGCTTAAGCATCATTTGTCTTTGCCAAAAGGAATTAAGCCTGTTAAATAAAAATTAAGAAAAATGCACCCCCATATTACATTAATGGTCAAAACAGAGCTAAAGAAATTACTAGATGCTGGATTCATACGATCTATAGATTATGCTGAATGGATATCAAATCTTGTGCCTATTTCCAAGCCGAACAATATCATCAGAATCTGTACAAATTTTAAGGACCTCAATAAAGCATGCCCGAAGGATGATTTTCCACTTCCAAATATAGACATCATTGTAGACTTGACGGCAAGGCATGCCATGTTATCAATCATAGACGATTTCTCTAGGTACAATCAAATAAGAATAGCTCTAGAAGATCAAGAAAAGACGGCTTTTACATGTCCATGGGGAACCTTCTACTGGAACGTCATGCCATTTGGTTTAAAGAATGCAGGAGCGACTTATCAAAGAGCAATGACGACAATATTCCATGATATGATGCACACCTTCATGGAAGACTATGTTGATGACATCTTAGCAAAATCTACTTCTAGGGAAGGACATCTACATATCCTAGATAAAATCTTCACACGGATGGAGAAATTCAATGTCAGGTTAAACCCTAAGAAAAGTGTCTTCGGGGTTACATCAGCAAAGTTACTAGGATACATTGTTTCAGCAAAGGGAATTGAAGTGGATCTAGCAAAAGTCAAAGCTATAATGGAGATGCCACCTCCTAAAAACATCATCCAGCTCAGATCACTACAAGAACGACTTCAATCAATCTACAGATTCATATCCCAGCTGGTAGATAGAAGTCACCCTTTCAATCATCTATTGCATAAACACATAGTTTTCATGTGGGATGAGAAGTGTGAAGTGACATTCAATCAGATCAAACAATATCTAATGTCACCACCTATTCTCATACCACCAACATAGGGAAGGCCTCTCATTTTGTACATTGCCATGACAGATATATCTTTGGGGGCACTCTTTGCATAGGAGGATCATGAAGGAAAAGAGCATGACATCTACTACATCAGTAGAACTTTAAATGGCTATGAAATAAACCTTACATTCATAGAAAAGTCTTGCTTAGCCGTGGTGTTTGCTACTCAAAATTTGAGACACTACATGAAGGCTCATACAATCAGGTTAATTGCAAAGATTGATCCTTTGAAGTATCTATTAAGTAAAGCTACCTTAACAGGTAGATTGGAAAAATGGGTTATGCTCTTAAGTGAATTTGACATTCAATATGTTGAGAGAAAGGCAATTAAGGGACAAGCAATTGTTGAACAACTAGCTAAAGCTCCTCTACCAGATGATCACCCAATGACAACAGAATTTCCAGATGTAGACATCATGACAGCAATGGCCCAACAATGGATACCATACTTTGATGGATCATATACACAACGAGGATCAGGAGCAGGAATCTTGTTCATATATCCCCAAGTACACACAATTCTAAAGTCATATAGACTCATGTTTCAATGTACAAACAATGTAGCGGAATATGAAGCATTGATTATTGGGGTCAAGATTGCAATTCAATGGAAAATCACATATTTACAGGTCTATGGGGACTCTCAACTGGTTATTTATCAAGTCAATGATGAATATCAAACCAAAGATGACAAATTGATGCCTTACAAGTAGCAAATAGATAATCTGAAACAATCCTTTACTAATATCAAGTTTGATCAGATTCCAAGGGTGGAGAACAAAGCTATTGATGCTATGGCTATGATCGCTTCATTACTACAATTGCCTAAGAAGTGTATTTGTTATAAGTTTATGGTAGAACAAGTATCATGTCCTTCCCATTATCAATTAGAATCTACTACCATATGTCATCTAGAAACCAATGAACCCTCCATATAAAAAACAACCTATGCTTATCTGAAAGAAGATATCCTACCTCCTGACCTTTCTAGGAATCAAAAATGCAACTTTATCCATCAATCCGCCAGACACACTTTAATCACAGATTTCCTTTATCGTTGAGGTCTTGATGGTACACTACTCTTATGTCTAAAATGCAATAAATTTGAAATGGCCTTACGAGAAGTTCGCGAGGGTATTTGTGGTACTTACTCGAGTGGAATAACCCTAGGCAAGAAACTCCTTCGTTTGGGTTATTATTGGCCTTGCATGGAAAAATAATCATATCAATTCATCAAGAAATGCCAAAAATGTCAGGTTCACAGCAATTTGATTCATGCACCGCCACAAGAATTGCATCCTTTTACATCAACATGGTCTTTTTGTCAATGGGGCCTAGATCTGGTAGGAAAAATATATCCATCTTCATCTAATGGACACAAGTTCATTATCACGGCTACAGAATACTTCATGAAGTGGATAGAGGCAGTACCTCTTACTACCATCACTGGGAAATAGATCTCCTCATTCATCTTGAACTACATCATCTGTCGATATGGAATCCCTCAATCTATAATCACAGATAATGGATGACCATTCAAAAATCAAGATGTTCAAGAGTTATGTGAAAAGTTCCACATACAACATCATTTTTCAACACCATACTATCCTCAAGGGAACGGCCAAGCAGAGGCCTCAAACAAAACCATACTCAAAATTCTCAAAAAGACGGTTAACGATGTTGGACGTGATTGGCATGTTCAACTCAATCCTGCACTATGGGCCTACAGAACAAGCATCAGAACACCAACGGGAGCTACACCATTCACTTTGGTATATGGATCAGAAGCCATATTGCCCATTGAAGTTGAAATTCCATCTCTTCGTGTATCACTCAAAGGTATCATTTCAGATGAAGATTATAGGGTATCTAGATTGCAGGAACTGGAATTGCTAGACGAGCATCGTCAACAAGCTGTAAATCATCTAACAACTTATCAATAAAGGATGTCAAGGAATTACAATCACAGCGTCAAACCAAGGGTCTTTTAGGTTGGTGACTTGGTACTAAAGGAAAACCCTAGGAATCAGTAGGACAGGGAGAAGAAAGGAAAATTTGAGCCTAACTGGCTTGGTCCGTTTGTTGTCATATCAGTGTATGGATTAGGGGAATATCAGTTATCAACGTCACAAGGGGATCTATTTGATGAACCTATCAACAGTATTCATCTTAGAAAATTCTACGCTTAAAGTCTCCTCATGCATGGGACAAATTCTGAAAATGTTTCCTTGGTGAAAACCTGGCAAACAGGCATCTAGGCAAACACAAAAATATATATATTAAAAAAAAAAACATAGAAAATACAAAAAAAGGGAAAAATAGGAAAAATACAAAGGGTGTAATCAAAGCGTGTGGTGAAAACCTGGAAACAGGCGCCATATGTGATTCTAAGATCAACTTTCCCATCTATTTGGATATATGTCAGGATCATTCATCTGAAGGTCGGTATCAATTCATATCATATCATTCGTTTGGCCATCATTACATCCACTATCAAGTCATGTCACGTGGTCAACATATAACTCCATAGCTTGGGGGAAACATCTGAATATCTAGGGGAAATCCAAACGTATCAATTGCATCCGGTGGTAGAAAATAAAAAACAGAGATCAAAGCGAAATTTCAATCATTGTCAGGAGAATCAACCATCCGTATCATATCGAAAATCCAAAAACATGTCAAAAAGTGAGTCTGAAAAGCAAAATCCAAAAACATGTCAAAAAGTGAGTCTGAAAAGCAAAATCCAAAAACATAGGTCTGTGTCAGTTGAACTACGTGGTCTCTGCGTGTGTAACGTAGGCAAGGCTAATCTTAAATCAGCCCCCGAGACCCCTATGATAGGTTGGTAGGTTAGGTCTTTGGTCAAAATCTCGAAAATCCAAAAACATGTCAAAAATAAGGATAGATGATCTAAAATCTGATTAAAATGAATGAAACACTTTAAGTGAACAATGGATAAATTATACTTTTTGATTATCATTTCTTTGGAGTAACTCAATGATGTATTGAACTAGAGGAACAAGGAAGAAGAATGATATTTTTATTATCTGCTATATGTGCGATAATCATATAAAATGTGTGACTTGTCGGGGGATGTGCTATGCAAATGTATCACCGATGACATTCAGAATTCAAACACTCAAATGGTAATCTTTGCTTGTTTATGCAATGAATGCTCAGGTCATCTTGGTTCAATTATACCTCGATGCTTGTGTTCGATTGCAATATCAAAAATCATGAAAGAAGTACTCAGGTCATCATTGGATTAACACAACCATTGACGCTTGTATTCACTTTCAACATTCAATAAAGCTCTATGATGATACCAAGCACAAAAGAGAAAAGATTGTTAAAATGACATTTTTTTTGCATATAGCTACATGTTAAAATTAGATTACATTCATCATCATTTATTATCTGCAGAGTATTTGTTGCATAAAGGATTCCAATCAATGATTATCTAATCTACAAAAGAGACTGAGTATACTTGACATAAAATCATCAAAAACATATAACATCATCATTGCATCATCAATTCATCATCATATATTTCATCATGCATCATTGCATCAGGTTCATTCTTACCATAACACATTCATTACATATCATTTAAAATCACATCACATCACATCATCATTATTATATCCATACATCATTGCGTCATTGCATTAAAATAAAACATCATTACATCATCACATTTAGATAAACTCATCACATAAAGCATGTAAAAACATCCATCACATAGAAATCATGAGACCATAATCATAATCATATCAAATGCATCTCATATATATATCATCAAGTATCAAGTATACAATGACGTCGGACATAAAAATACATCATCATACAAAGAGGTACATCATAAAATACATCAGTGAGGATCACAAATAGCCTCTATGACCTACTACTGCCAAAATGAGTAGACCTAACAGGACCTGTACCTGTACCACCACCACCCCCAAACGGACCCAGATCTCTGGGATCTCTACGTGGAGGTTGTGTCACCCCCTCACTAACTGTCCATGTGTGTGTCCATCCAGATCTCGACGGGGCATAGCTGACTCGACGCTCGGCAGGCATTGCATCATGGTACCAGCCCCGGTAAAACTCTACCTCTCGGGTAGCTCGCAAAACCTCTCTCATATAATCACCTATGGAGGTGCCATTAGCCACTCTTTGGAGGGTCTCGGCTCTCTCCTGTGCCCTCTCGGCAATCTGTCGAGCATTGTCTCGCTCCGCTATCAAGGTATCAACCTGCGTTTGTGTGGTGGCTAACTGCCCCTGTATCTGTGCCAAGGCCTGTGCGTGAGTCTATGCCTGTGCCTGCATCTGTGTCTAGGTCTGCACAAGCATGCCCCGAGCCTGTACCAACTGCCCCTGGAGTGTTTGAACCTATGCTTGCAACGTTTGGAACTGTGCCTGGAGCCCAGCCATCTATCTCTGCTGCCCTACTGTTGGCACTGTCACTGCCTGCCTCTTGCGAGGCCTCCTGGAAGAGGGTGCACTGTGAATATCTAGACTTGGCCCTCGGTAACCTTCACTCCCACTGTCCCCACTGCTGTTGCTATCCTCACCGTCTGAACTACTGCTCTCTAAGCTCTCATCTATTGGGATATCACCCTCAACCCTGGCGACATCCTCTGCCGCATCCTCCTCTACTGGTAAAGGTGTTGGCTCATCAGGAATGGTGAGGCGAGGAAGGGGAACAAAAGCCAAAAATACTGCATACTCCTCTGTCACGGGTGCTACCGCAATATCTCTCCACATGTCCCAAGCAGATGGCTGTAATGCTCTATATCCCTCTACAAGGATGTCATAGGATAGTGTGGGACCCCAGTCTGGAATATCCATGCGTCGCCGGACATAGTGGGTTACTCCCTGTGGCATGCACTGAATAATGCCATACTGTCTATAAACACGACGGAGCAAGAATCTCTCGAGAACAAAAGGAGTCCGGCCAATGAGGTACATAGAGTCACACAAGAACCCCAACACTGCATCATCCTCCTCCCACTCCTCACAGTCAAGGTAGGGACGCCATATCACTGTCTCCGTATCATCAAAAACTCACCTCCAGTGCTCTAATTTTCCCATCCGGGCCAGTGTAAATCAACCACTATATCTAAAAACATATGGCCTGCCAGCTGGTCTGTCTGCAATGGGAAACGACCGACAAATGGCGAAGTGCTCCCACACCCAAATCTATAGTAATGTCACCCCGGTGGATATACTCCGTCCACCTAAGTACACAATGGAATGAAGATCATGATAGAGATGTGCTAACATGCACATCCCCCATGCATATCTGGTACCATGTACCAACATGCTCTCCAGTGTCCTGCCCCAGCCAATGAGAAATCCCTTTGACCTGCGATCAAGGCAAAGGAATCCTCCAATAAATCTAGCTAACACTGCTGGTAGTGTCGCATAAGAGTCTGCGATCCTCCGCCATCGAATGCTCGGACCCTCAATATCCTGATCCTGAAATACTCGATGAAGAGCATTTTTGCTGTTGGTCCCATGTGAATCATAGGTCATAGTCTCCCCCATGAATGGAATGCGTAAGATTAGCCACACATCCTCCGGTGTAACTGTCATCTCACCAGTGGGCAGGTGAAAGGTGTTGTGGTCGCTATGCCACCTCTAAGCTAGTGCAATCAATAAACCCCGATTAAGCCTAATCTGGGGCATGTCAAGTAAACTCGTAAGACCACACTGGCCTATCACCTGAAGCTCATTTGGTGTCAAGTTTGGTATCAAATCAGTCATCTGTGGAAACCTCTCTCACATCTAGAGAATACCCAGATCCTCCTATCATAACGACAATCCACAATCAGTGAACTATGTCAGGAATTAAATGTCATTCTACTATCAAGTCTATTTCAACAACTTTGGTATGAATTTTCGATCAAAACTCATAGGAAAACATCCAACCTCACCTATCATGAGGTTTATCAAAATATTATCTAGATCTCGCCTATCATGAGATTTATCAAATATTGCATCAAACCTCGCCTATCATGAAGTTCATCAAATCCATTATCTAGATCTCACCTATCATGAGATTTATCAAATATTGAATCATGTCCTCGCTTATCATGAGGATCATCAAGAAATAAGATTTCTTCTCGCCTATCATGAGAGTTAATCTTATTTAATCTACATCCAACATCGAGTATGTGGATTGTCAATCATACCAATCAGAAGAATGGACATGATCGGAATTGACGAAATCAAATTTCACTAGGTCAAAATCTTTAATTCTGACATGGAAGCGCTAAAATAGGCTTCCAAAGCACTAAATCCCAAAAGTGCTATTTTATCATTCGAAGGCGCTAAAACGGGGACCCAAAGCATTAAAACCATGAAAGCGCTATTTCAGCACTCCAAAGCGCTAAAATAGGCTTCTGAAGCACTAAAACACCCGATGCGCTACTTTTCTACACCAAAGCACTAAAACAAGCAGTCAAAATGCCACTTTACCAGGAGCGCTAAAATAGACCTTCAAAGCGCTAATCCGCTGACTCAAAGCGCTGAAAATCTCAAAGCGCTAGAATCTGACTTCAAGGCACTACTTTTTGACTCCTATGCACTAATTCGCTGAAAGTGCTACTTTATCAACTGAAAGCGCTAGAGTTTTCAATGCAAGCACTAAAACTCCAAAGCGCTAGACTACCTACCGAAAGCGCTACATCGGAATGTAAGTGCTACAGCACGGCTTCAAAGCGTTGAAACTATCCTAGACACGCCTAGGACCTAAAATGCATTAAAAATAAAAATGCATGAATTACGAGCAGGTCAAGGGGTACATACCGAAGGTCCATATGTAGGCGGTCGTCTGTGACGTCGAACACGCTTGAACCGGTGAGTGTGGTAAGGAATTGGCATCTTGCTTCAACTGGCAGAAATGTCTCTATCGCTAGGAAATTTTAAACTCAAAAAGCAAATAATGAATTGAAAATGACCTTTTAGCACTATTTATAATTTTTGAAAGGTATTTTTGGGGGATTTTTATAACATTTGATTAATTTTATCCATGAAATTAATTAAAATCCATCAGAGGACACATTTCTTCAACATTTTGTTGGGAGATAAATTATTTCAATATCAAAACATCATAAAATCATTAGAAAATCATAAAAATTCTAAAAATCATCAGATTATTAATTTATCTCCCGAGGGGGCATATTATTATCATTATCTGGAAATCATGTCTGTGGCACACAAAATTATCATTTCTGGGGTATTATCATCACATCATCTGGAAATCATGTCTGGCATATTATAATCCATCATCTGAAAATCAATATCTGGGACATGTCTGGGGCATACGGAATTATTTTTCATTATCATCGATCCTGGTAGTAGCAGCAAAATATTTCTTCGAAGCAATGTGTAAACACATCACTTCGAAGAGGGGCAAAATGTATACACCTAAAAATGGTCTGGAGCATCCGATTAATTAAATACGAATTATTTGATTAATTATCCTATTTTCCTCTACTATTGAATAAATTTAAATATTTATTTAATATAGTTCACATTCAAATTCATCTTAATTAAATAAACAAAATTAATACTTTGTTCAATTTAATTATCAAATCCCTATTTCAATCTATCACATCATTCTCGAATTAATTAAATAAAGACAAAACACTTTATTGATTAATTGCCATAATTCTTCTATTTTAATTTAATAAACGACTATCCTATAGTTTGTTTTATTAAATTATTTATCTCCCTTTTCCTAATTTAAATAAATCAAAATGTTTGAATTAGAGCATAAAGGAATATTCCAATCTACATTTCCTCAAAAATGAATTAGATTTCCTATGTCTAATCTATGTCTAAATTTGTCACAATTAATGCTTTGAAACTTCACGGGAAGTTTTGGAGACAAATTTGGAATTTGATCTCTCAATCTTCTTCCATCAATTTTTCCTCTTCTCTTGCCTGGTGTTTTCATGGGTAGAGACAATCTCCATCTTTCTCTCAAGCTCCTCCATCTCTCACCATTTAATCCTCCAGATTGAATCCAAGCCTCTCAAAGCTTTCCCTATGCATTTCTACGGCCATGAAATCTATAAATATAGCCTCATTGAACCAAGAAAAGGATCCAGATAATCAAGCTTTTGTACTCTCACTCTGTAGGAATCCAGCCATCAAGTATCAGGCATCAAGTATCAAGAAATTCAACAATCAAGCTTCACAACAATGGCTGCCTCCTGTAGCTACAATTATCTATTTCATGTCTATATCATGCTAGTTTAAATTGATTTATCATTTAGCATTGCATTTTAGTATCATCTCATTCTTCAGATAGTCATTTTAACAGTCTTATATGCTTACACAATCTGAGAGTAATTTGGATTTAATAAATCTTTGAGGATAGAGAGCAATAAGATGCTTTCATTTGATTATTGCTTTGATTTAGTTCAAATTGAGTTATCATTAATATGTCATATTAAGAAGTGTATTTATGTTATTTACCTCATTCCACACTTACAATATGTAATATGATATAGATATATATCTATATAAGAGTATGCATATGCAATCTGATATATATATATATATATATATATATCTATATAAGAGTATACATATGCAATCTGATTTATATATTATATATGTAGATATATATATATATATATGTATATGTATATATATATGTAGATATATATATATATATGTATGTATATGCATGTATATATATATGTAGATATATATATATGTATATATATGTATATATATATGTATGTGTATATATATATGTATATGTATATATATAGATTATATTTATGTATGATATATTATATGTATAATCTAATACACATTATATATATGTATGATTATATATGTATAATCTTATATGGATAATAGAGGTGAAAAGGAGGAAGAAAACCACAGGAGATGATGAGTTTAGGGCTTAAAGATGCCCGACAACCTGCGGTTAGGTAAAATCATACACGTGGTTTGGTGAAGGCATATGGGGCATGTGGTTAACAATGTAATGTAGTCAGGTTGAGATTAAAGCGATCACCTCCTAGCGGATCCACGTGATATATTGATCGGGCCCACATACAAACATAACTTGAAATAGGTTATTTGATAATTATAAATAGGCTTTTTTTCATTCAACGCACCATTGAAACTAGACATAAATGGCCACTGCAGTATGAAATGACCAATTGTTTGGCAGGAAAATTCAAATTTGAAAGTCAATCACCACAATTCAATGCATTCAATATACACATTCAAATGATTTTATAAGAGGGAATCTCCAGTGTCATTTTCATTATGAATTCTCTTATGCTTTCACTGCATATCCTCTACAAAATTCAGCTTGGTACATATAACAAAACAAAAAACATATTATAATTCATATATATGACTGAATTTATGCAAACCACCTATTTTTTCAATTAGACCAAATATAAATTTGATTTCCTAAAAGACACAACAAAATTGAGGCATAAATGGCCACTGCAAAATGAAATGACATATTGTTTCCCAGTAAGATTCAATTTGCACATTCCAATGTTTTTATAAGAGGGAATTTCCAGATTCATTCCCTAAATATCCTCCACAAAATTCAAAGCTTACTAAGGCAACCTATGCACATTCCTCTTAAAAGGGAGATTATTCATGTTCCTACACCCAGAATAACTAAATTCATTTTTTTATTTATCAATATACTGGATTTACATTTATGTTGTTTGTTTCATTATTCAATATACTCTTTTATATTTATGTACTTAGTGTTTTCATTATTTTTAGGCATACAAATTATTTAGTTTTTAGTTATTTGTTCAAATGAGCATTATCCATTATGTAATCATATCACATCATACAATGATATGGATTAATCTATTTTCTTCCACTTATTTTATGTGTTTCAATAATCAGATTACATATATGTATATACATATACATGTACATGTATAAGTATATACAAATACATTTACACATGCATACACATGTATATACATATGTATGTATGAATGTATATGTATATACATAGACATGTATATTTATATACATAGACATGTATATTTATATACATATGTATATGTATACACATACATATACATGTATATATATGTCCTTTCTATTGCACTGCCATGTAGGGTGCCATCATATGCAATATACACTATTATTTTTAGCTTCATACTAAGGATCAAAACATTGTGGATTTTAATGCTCCAATCAAAACTCTTATTATTGTGCATGCAATATTGTAAGGATGATTTGATGTGGGAATGTTACGAGTACTAAGTACTACCCCCATTTATTACAATTATTTTGCAGGCAAGCAAGAGCATCGAGGGGTGAATCAAGTATGTGGATTATCAACATACCAACAAAGCTATGTTTGTTAACACAATAAAATCTATAGGGACATTTTTCTCTTAATGCTTTATGATATGTGTACATTTTTTGTTATATTATGTTCATAAATATATAGTTTTCTTACAAATTCTTATTTGATTGGATGATATATTTAACTACATTGGTATCTTAATGGCAGACATATGAGGACTTATCTGCAATCAACAGAAGACATTAAGCGTTAATGACAAGTAAAGTCTATGACTTTACTTTGGCAATGACCTAGTAATACTGAAAAATGTGTGTTTTTATATATATGGCTGAAAGTTAGATGAATTGAGTAATATTATACAATAATTATGAGATTAGTTAGTATTAGATTAATTATATATTTGCAAGTATATACATGCATATTGATAGGTATATATTTGCATACATATATATTGTTATGCATATATGTATGTACATATATAGCTATATGTGTGTGTGTGTGTGTGTGTGTCTATGTATATATATATATATATAATTAATCTGATAATTAATATGTAGTTTTGTTGAATTTTGATACTAATAATTAATGAGAATATATCATTGTCTACAAATATATACATACAATTTGATAAGAACATATCAGTGTCTACAAATACAATGATTACTATTTGCAGGAAATGATATATTCTTATCATATTGTATGTACATATACATGCATACAATCTGATAAGAATATATCATTGTCTGCAAATACATATATGCAATCTGATAAGAACATATCATTGTCTACAAATAATATATCATTGTCTACTAGAAGGTGGTCGCTTTAATCTCAACTCGGCCACATTACCTTGTTAATCGTGTGCCCCATATGCCTTCATCAAACCACTTGTATGGGTTTACCTAACTGCGGTTTGTCAGGCATCTTTAAGCCCTAAAATCATCATCTCTCGTAGATTTCAAGTCACATTACTATTTGCAGACAATGATATATTCTTATCAAAATGTATATATATATATACAATCTAATAAGAATATATCACTGTCTGCAAATATATGCATACAATCTGATAATAACATATCATTGTTTGCAACGAATATATCATTGTCTGCAAATTGTGTAATTAGTGATACCACAGAAAATACAAGGTTGAAACCCTCATTAGACATATAAGAGATACAAATTTGAGGTTCCAATAAATAACAACAGCATTATGACATTTTATAATCATATCATAGTTCTATTTTTAATCAAACTGCAATAATTGATTAGGTGGTGTGATAGAAAAAACATGGCTAAAACATATGTGAGGTTTCAAAATATTACTGAAAGCTTGTATTCAACTTCTTCTCACCTTAAACATATGTGAGGTTCCAAACATAATAAAAAAAACATTATCACATCTTATAATCATATCATAGTTATAACTTGAAGCAGATAAACAGATCTGATATGTAAAGAAGATCACCAAAATATACTGCTACATCGATCAAAAAACAAAATTCAATACGAACATGATCAATTCTCCATATTGCTAGGAAAAGGAGGTGGTGTGAGATATCCTCCAATAGTTGAGTCTACTCCACTTGTAGGAGGTGATACTTGGTTAATAGAGGTTTGAAGGAGTGTTTCTATTTGAGCAAGCAATGATTGGCTTGCATCTGCAATCAGTCCCATTTGTTGTGAGTCACTCCCAACTTGAATATTGTTGATAGTTGTAAAGGTTGGTGTCAATATGTTCATCATATCAATTAGGATAGGGTGTTGTGGGGGTATAGGATTCCCAACTGTAGACTTACGTTTTATCCTCTCTACTTGTTTAGCTTTCTTTTCAGTTGCCTTTTGTATACATTCATCCTTCTCCTACTATTGTCTAATTCTTTTCTCCTGCATTCTAATCATCTTCTCCTCATCTTCTATCACTTTTCTTGTTTTCTTCTCAACCCTCATTGCTTCTTTTTGAACTTCTTCTGCTTCACATTCTGCCTTTCTCTACAACATTTTCTCCTTCTTACATTGCTGCAACTCCTCTTTCCTTTTCTTCTCTACCTCTTTTTTTGTTGTACATTTCGATGAAGGCGTCCAATGTTAGTACTTGGGACTTCCTACTAAGGTAAAGCACTCCCGAATGACCCCCTCGTGATGTTCCTTGCACCCTCTACACTAGAAGTTTCAAGAATTTGTTGTTTGGTCTTGTTTATTTTCCATCATGTGGGATGAATGGCACAAACTCAGCTTCTTCCTCACTAACTGTATTGTCATCTTCACTTCGACCATCACTATGCTCTTCCCAATTCCTTGCAGTAGCGAAGTAATTTATTACTTCAACTGGATCAACGTGTGGTGGGGATGGCAAAGAAAGGCTAACTTCTTCCTTAGTTGGATTTAATTGCACTCCAATTTTTGTGTCTGCTTCATGCATCCATTCCGGTTGGTTGACTTGAGTTGGAAAACTTAGGCCAGTTGATGTGGTCGTTGCATCTTCATTGCAGGGTGCAATAATTGGTTGGACTTCAGCTTGGAAATCTGCAAAAACTAATTGGATGTTTGGTTGAATGTGTGCTATAGTTTCAACACCCTCATTTCATTCTGCTACATCATCACTTGCCACATCGCTTGCATCGTATTCCCACACAAAACATCAATTTGTTCCTCATTGTAACCAAGTAGACACAAGCATGTCTCTTCTGCCATAACATCCTCTTCATATTCCATCGTGCAAGCATCATCTTTTGTTCTAGGACTTGGTACATCCTCTTCAACACTATAGCAATCACTTGGCCCCATCTCCTTGTCAAGGGTTGATCGATTAAGTGGAAAAATTCATGTTCTACGGAACCCACTAACAATGTTGTTTGATTTCAAAGATTTTTTGAAAGCTTGGCTTGTAAGAGTTTCCGACTCTTCACACCTGATATCGATATGTGGGTTGGTTGCTCGCATTATTGTTCTCTACTCTCTGAAATATGCCTTGAATGGAGCAAATGTAATACCCCTTTGTTTTTCTCTTTTGATGTGA
Organism: Sequoiadendron giganteum; assembly: GCA_007115665.2. NCBI lineage: Eukaryota > Viridiplantae > Streptophyta > Pinopsida > Cupressales > Cupressaceae > Sequoiadendron > Sequoiadendron giganteum. The sequence goes on along the minus strand of CM021106.1, from coordinate 522,189,694 downwards.
TTGTATTTTATTCTGATGTTATCATTATGGCATGCTTTAGATTAGCATAAGTGGATATTTGAATTAATGATGCTTAATGCCTTTGATTATATTATTGATGTTAGATTCGTCAGTTGGTAATACTGTATTGGTGAAGGGGATGGGATTGCATCACTCGCTTGTGAGTGCCCTGCGATTATGTGATTCCCTCTTCACGATGTGTTTTCTATGATGCAAATATACACGTGCGATATTCTATTTTTCGCAGGTTAACAAGTACAAGATATCGACTCCACCTGATTTCACGAGGTTGAGTGTGTCAATTGCCAATGACATTTGATTGGAAGATAATAGCTAGGCTTTCCGTGTCAAGTCATCGCCCTAGTCTTGAGTGTGTCGTCGGTTGTAGTCTGGTTCAGTTGTTTTAATATTGTTCAATTGCCTTCATCTTATTAAATTGCAAGTTAGAAAAGTTAAATAAATGGCCTATGTAGTTAAGTTGTTGATTAAATGAATCTGGTTATAATTTGAAAAATATTATTTAATTTATTAATTAATTTAATTTCATTAATAAAATTATTTAATCTTGGATTAGATTTATTTTATTGATTAATTAAATTAATTGTGTTATTTTGAATTAAGTTATTCATTTTGGAAATTAATAGATATTTTGAATTTAAATTAAGTTTGAAAATTGAAAAGGGTTTTAATTTCATTTTTGAAAATTAGAAAATGCAAAAATTGAAAATTGAAGATATTTTCTATTTTCTGTTTTCAAAAATTAATTATGGTGGTTGAATGGATATTTTTCATTTTTTGGTTATTATTTGAATTTTTTAGGGAAAAATGGAGAAGGAAGAAATGTCTGGATTTGTGGGTTTTGGATTTGCTTGGAGGAACTGGAATCTAAAGAAGGATTAGTGCACCCTTTGGCATCTTCTTAGACTGTGGGAAACCATGTTTTCTACTTATTTGATTTATTTCATTTTGATAAGATTCATAATTTTATACATGCTTATGAAATCTTGTAGGAAATTGAAGATACCCTCTTTATTCAATCTATGTTTCTCAAAATAAGATTGCAATATAGTTGTATTTGTTCATTTTGTTATTATTTGTTTAGCTGATTAAGCAAAATTATTTAATCTAGGTATATATATATTGTAAAAAATATATATATGCATACATATATAATTATTCATTTTGTTTTTTGGATTTTATTGTAGAATCATGTTGTCAAAAAAAAATTAAAATAAAAGTTCCCTGGCAAGTGGTGCGGATTTCAAAATCCGCAGTGTTCTTTTATTGTTTTTTTTTTATTTTAATTTTTTTTTAAAACATACATAAAAAAAGAAATGGGGAAAAAAAAAGTTTTGGAGGGTTTGGTGGGAATCTGTGGGAGGCACTGCCCCCACCGCTGACCCCACACAGGCGACGGTTGTGGAGGAAGAACCTCCATCGCAACCTCCACTCTCTCTCCCCTCACGCCAGTCGCGCCCCTTCCTAAGGGTTCGGTTGTGTGTAACACAGTTGGCGCCCCTTAGGGGGATCTGCCTATGTTACCCATAGTCGGCCCAGGGGTTAAGGTCGGTTGTGGGCTGAGCCAACTGCCACCTATGAAAACGCATCTGCCACCCTCCCCTCTCAAAATGCGCACACGGTCCGAGGCAAGAAAACAAACCCTAGCATTGGTTTGACTTTTTTATTTTATTTTTTTAAAAATAAAATATATTTTAATTTTATTATTATACTTTATAATATTAAATATTAATATATATAAAAAATAATAAAATATATATATTAATATTTAATGTTTTATTATATAATATTAAACATTAATATATATAATTATACTAAATGATTAAATATGTATATATATATTTGGATATATACATCTAATAAAATATGGATTAAATGTGGGTATGATTTAAATGTAATTGAGGAAATTTAAATCTATATGCAATAGTCAAATTTTTTATATTACTTTAAAATAATATTTATTTCTAGAACAAATATTTGATTATAAAATAATAGATGAATGAATGGATTTTAAAGAGTTCTATTTTGGAAAAGAAGAGATTGTTTTAAAATGATAAGTTAATAGACAAATTATTGGATGTAAAAGTAATAGGATTCAAAAGAGAAATAATTATTTTTAAATGATATGTTTTGAATTAATGAATTAACTGCTTTTTTATATTAGTATTCTCAAACAGATAAGGATTAAATATTTGGTTTAAATTTTATCATGTATCTGGAAGAGATAATATTAAATTAGTTTAATTGAGTCAATAGACTATTGAATTTTATAAAGGCAGTGAATATATGATGTGGTTAAAAGTAATTATGGATTTCAATTGATTAATGAAGTTAGTATTTCCCTTCTCTACAATTGATAAGGCAACTAATTATATTAATCAGTTATTCAATTAAGGTAATTATTATCCTTATTGTAAAATCATTTTGAAAAGGAAATGGATTTAGAATATCCAAAAGTAGTTTATTTCAATTACCTTCAGTGAATATTCTTTTGTATTCTTGTTTGGGGAAGTGGATTAAATATGTCTTTAATTTGTTACGTCTTCCTGAAGGGGTTTAAATTATGTGGGTTGTCGATTTGTTACGTTAGCTTGTTTTGAATGCCTTGGGTAGTACTTGGGGTCTAGTCAGTATTTTACCCGGTTTCCACGAACGGGGATGTTTGGTACCTCCTATGGAAGGAGTGGATTATGTGACCGTGGCTCCTTGTAAGGAGTGACATTGTTATCATTGTTACCTCCAAAGTTGGAGTGGGTTCTCTTTATGTTTCCTCCTAGTGTTGGAGTGGTTGTGATGACTTGTTTGTACTCAATTGGGTTTCCTTTGTGTTTGGTTATGTCTGGTATGTTGTCAAGTAGAAGGATGACTTTCGTTAGGGGCCAGAGCCATGAGAGGTAAACTAGGTAACCTTCAGAGGTAGCTTATTCAAGTGTTAACTTTAGCAGTGTATTCCATGTTAGTATGGAAATGGTGTACTTGTAGATGGTACTTGATTGTTATGTGTATTGTTTTCTTAACATACCTGATCTATTATATTTGGAAGCAATGTAACCATGTTAGAGTTGTTCTTGTGATGTACTTGAGTTGTACTTGTGTGATTCATGTGATTGGTTGTGTCAGTTTGGTTCAGTTATAATTCAGCATGTGTCTACAGGTAGTTGGTCTTGTCTAAGAATCCTTGTTACTATCTCCTACCACAGGGGGGTGGGCCTTTGGGTTCCACTTGGTTGGGTGGTGTGCACCTTACTCTGTTGGGATTTCTTCTTGTTCGTGTTGATGAGGTTTCCAGTTGGAGAGCTCGTGGGATCTAGTTACTTTTCTTGCTTTATTCATTTCAATTAATCTTGTAATTTATTACCCCTCTTTGTTATCGAGGTGGAAGTTGTAATATGTAATCATGCTTTTGGATTCACCTCATTCAAGGAATGAGAGTTGTAACCTCATTGTTAAAAGAGATCTTATGGTATCTTTATTTTCATTGATGAATTTATCTTGTATGGAGTGTATGTGTTCTTAATTTCATAAGTAATTAAATGTTGTGGTTTCAATTCTCTATTGTTGTTGTGGGTTAATAAGTAATCTCACTCTCGTAACCTTAGAGGTTGTTGCAATGTGTAGTGAACTTTCATATTAATTTCTTTTAAAAAAAAAAATTAGTTTGTTTGAGTAGTTAATTGCAACTTCCTCTAGGGTTGCGTAGCGGGGCGTTACACATGGTATCAGAGCCTCAGGTTCATACACTGGGTTTTCTAGGTACTTTGAGCCCACTAGGTTGTCCCTGTGAATCTGTTAGTGGATTTTTTAAGTGATCACGTGACCATGGCTTTTACTTTAGCATGATGTACTATGTGGAAAAGAGTAGCGTGAAAGTAACCTGATAAAAGGTTATGGTTGGAAAGTTTTGTTATGTATCCCATGGGTTATGGTATTGGATGTTCCTATGGGATTGTGTATGTAGTTGTACCCCTGTAAATGTAAGAAACCAGTAATTGGGTCTTGTTTGAGAGTTGTGAATACCCCGTACTTGCTTTGTGTATCCATGCGATGGTGATACTTGGTACCCATCCTTGAGGAAAATGTTACACTTTGGTGTCGGATTTACCATACCATTATGTGTGCGTGCATGTTTGTTACCTGATTGAGGGCCAACCCGTGTGTGGTTGAAACTTATATATAAGAGTAACCAAGAGTAGTTCTTCTTCTTTTGGTTCTCTAGATCCTCAATCTATAAAGGGATAGTAGCAGCCATGAGTTTCTGGGGTGGAGTGTATAGCATACGCATATTGCGACGCAAAACGTCTTAGCTCAACCAATCATGAGGAATTATACCCACTAATTTACCTCATAAAGGATCAAGATACTTGATCCATAAGTGTTAACCTAGTTCCCACAAATTTGAGTACAACAACATAGGTATGTTAGCTATGTCTAGACATCCGTGGAGGCGTTGATCTGGCATAGCGAGTAAACCTCGTCTCTATGAGAGGTGAGACTCAGAGCCCCATAGTGATGTTATCATATTGCATCATGTGTATATACTCTATCTTACTTGTGTTCTAACATGATGTACGAGATACGATGCCACACCCGACTAGTGTTCCAAAAGAGTGTTGGTGATGATGTCATGTGATGACATGATTGCCATGTGCGTAGACACGTGAAGGCGCATTATGATATTTTCTTTGTTAGCCTACTTGTGCGATGAGCATTATGGGGCCTCAACACTTGTAGAGGGATACTCATGGTTGCCTTGACCATGTTGATCGAGTAGCATATGGGTAGATCCTAGCCATGTATACCTCTGGCTTCAACGAGTATCTACGTGTGCCTTCTCCATAAGGTATCGCTATGCGGGGAGTGTTCTGTGCGTGCCTACTTCCGTGGAGCCACAGAAACTCTACCATGCGGCATATGACTAGTACGTTCCTATTCCGACTGGTGTATGACCATGTTGTGTGTTGACACAATGCAGGGTGTAGATGAGGAGTACACCCTATGCCATGTGGTTGGCATTTTCACTCTGCATCACATGAGGGACTATCGCGATAGTTAGATGTTGTTTCCTCCTTCCTTGTTTGGTGGCTAGTATCTAGTCACATAGTGTTGTACAGTGCAATTTTAAAGATTGTGAACTTTCTTTTGGTTATTGATGATTTTTCAGTTGATTGTGAGGGTCGACACTTTGTTATATTTGATTGTGAAGGTTTAGCCACAACTTGTGATCTTATTTTCTTATAACCCTAGAGGTTATATATTTGATTCAGTGTTGAATTGTGCACATTTATTGCCTTATTATTGAAATTAAACTTTAATTTTCTCTTCTTTATGAACTTGGTGGCTAAGCTAGTTATCATTGTTGTTTTAAATGTCGGCTATATGTTATATTGTGATTCCTCTCCAAGGACATATGAGACAAACTTGGTGAGTGTGTACGAGGAAGTAGACGCAGGAAACGCAGAGGATGGGGGTATGGGAGGCTGTTATGCAGCTAGGACCCACTACTCACCTTTGTGTGCTGACTATCTCTTGGAGGCTAATCACCATACACAACAAGAGACAAGTCACGGTGGTTTTGTTTGGATGGTTTCACTTTATGTATGACCTAACACCATAAAGCCACTGATTGTGAGGTATGGTATGTGAGATGGATATTGGCTCTCGGCTTATGGTTTATGTGAGATGGATATTGGTTCTTGGTTCATGGATCCTTCTATCATGGAGTGGTATGTTGCTTTTCGGTGTCCAGATGGACCCTTGTGTAGCCTTGTGATGGTTCCCGATGATGTGTATTGGTGCATGTGTGTATTATGTATGTCAATTCATGGTTATATGTTTTTGGAGACTTGGTTGGTGGTTGTTTCACCATGTTGGTCTGTATGGATTGGCAGTGTACTTGGTTGAGTTGTATACGACACGAGTTGCTGTTGTTTTTATGTTGAGGTTTGGAGTGGTTTAGTTTGGAACCCTTGGCTTAATATGATGGTATGGAGTTTGCACTAAGGGTCTTTGCAGGCTTCCAGGAGTAAGCCTGGCCCTAGGGGGGGAGGATGTAATACCCCTCCATTTTTCTCTTTTGATGTGATGGTATTTTATTTTGATGTTATCATTATGGCATGCTTTAGATTAGCATAAGTGGATATTTGAATTAATGATTCTTTATGCCTTTGATTATATTATTTATGTTAGATTCGTCAGTTGGTAATATTGTATTGGTGAAGGGGATGAGATTGCATCACTCGCTTGCAAGCGCCCTGCAATTCCGTGATTCCCTCTTCACGGTGTGTTTTCTATGATGCAAATATACATGTGTGATATTCTATTGTTTGCAGGTTAACAAGTACAAGACATCGACTCCACCTGATTTCACGGGGTTGAGTGTGTCCATTGCCAACGGAATTTGATTGGGAGATAGTAGCTAGGCTTTCTGTGTCAATTCATCACCCTAGTCTTGAGTGTGTCATCGGTTGTAGTGTCATTCAGTTCTTTTAATATTGTTCAATTGCCTTGATCTTATTAAATTGCAAGTTAGAAAAGTTAAATAAATGGCCTATGTAGTTAAGTTGTTGATTAAATGAATCTGGTTATAATTTGAAAAATATTATTTAATTTATTAATTAATTTAATTTAATTAATAAAATTATTTAATCTTGGATTAGATTTATTTTATTGATTAATTAAATTAATTGTGTTATTTTGAATTAAGTTATTCATTTTGGAAATTAATAGATATTTTGAATTTAAATTAAGTTTGAAAATTGAAAAGGGTTTTAATTTCATTTTTGAAAATTAGAAAATGCAAAAATAAAAAATTGGGGATATTTTATATTTTCTGTTTTCAAAAATTAATTATGGTGGTTGAATGGATATTTTTCATTTTTTGGTTATTATTTGGAAGAAATGTTTGGTTTTGTGGGTTTTGGATTTGCTTGGAGGAATTGGAATCTGAAGAAGGATTAGTGCACCCTTTGGCATCTTCTTAGACTATGGGAAACCATGTTTTCTACTTATTTGATTTATTTCATTTTGATAAGATTCATAATTTTCTACATGCTTATGAAATCTTGTAGGAAATTTGAAGAAACCCTTTTTATTCAATTTGTGTTTCTCAAAATAAGATTGCAATATAGTTGTATCTGTTCATTTTGTTATTATTTGTTCAGCTGATTAAGCAAAATTATTTAATCTAGGTATATATATATTGTAAAAAATATATATATGCATACATATATAATTATTCATTTTGTTTTTTGGATTTTACTATAGAATCATGCTGTCAAAACAAAATTAAAATAAAAGTTCCTTGGCAAGTGGCGCGGATTTCAAAATCCGCAGTGTTCTTTTATTGTATTTTTTAATTTATTTTTTTAAAATATACATAAAAATGAAATGGGAAAAAAAAAGAAGTTTTGGAGGGTTTGGGGGGAAGCTGTGGGAGGCGCTACCCCCACACAAGGGACAGTTGTGGAGGCAAAGCCTCCACCGTAGCCTCTGCTCCCTCTCCCCTCGCGTCAGTCATGCCACTTCCTAAGGGTTCGACTGTGTGTAATACAGTCGGCGTCCCTTAGGGGGATCTGACTGTGTTACCCACAGTTGGCCCAGTGGTTAAGTTCGGTTGTGGGTTGAGCCGATCGCCGCCTATGAAAATGTGTTTGCCGCCCTCCCCTCTCAAAATGCGCACGTGACCCGAGGCAAGAAAACACACCCTAGCATTGGTTTGACTTTTTTATTTTATTTTTTTTAAAATAAAATATATTTTAATTTTAATATTATAGTTTATAATATTAAATATTTATATATATATAAAATAATAATATATATATTAATATTTAATGTTTTATTATATAATATTAAACATTAATATATATAAATATACTAAATGATTAAATATGTATATATATATATATATATTTGGATATATACATCTAATAAAATATGGATTAAATGTGGGTATGATTTAAATGTAATTGACGAAATTTAAATCTATATGCAATAGTCAAATTTTTTATATTACTTTAAAATAATATTTATTTCTAGAACAAATATCTGATTATAAAATAATAGATGAATGAATGGATTTTAAAGAGTTGTATTTTGGAAAAGAAGAGATTGTTTTAAAATGATAAGTTAATAGACGAATTATTGGATGTAAAATTAATAGGATTCAAAAGAGAAATAATTATTTTTAAATGATATGTTTTGAATTAATGAAGTAACTGCTTTATTTTATTAGTATTCTCAAACAGTTAAGGATTAAATATTTGGTTTAAATTTTATCATGTATCTGGAAGAGATAATATTAAATTAGTTTAATTGAGTCAATAGACTATTGAATTTTATAAAGGCAGCGGATATATGATGTGTTTAAAAGTAATTATGGATTTCAATTGGTTAATGAAGTTAGTATTTCCCTTCTCTACAATTGATGAGGCAACTAATTATATTAATCAGTTATTCAATTAAGGCAATTATTATCCTTGTTGTAAAATCATTTTGAAAAGGAAATGGATTTAGAATATCCAAAAGTAGTTTATTTCAATTACCTTCAGTGAATATTCTTTCGTATTCTTGTTTAGGGAAGTGGATTAAATATTTCTTTAATTTGTTAAGTCTTCCTAAAGGGGTTTACATTATGTGGGTTGTCGATTTGTTACATCAGCTTGTTTTGAATGCCTTGGGTAGTACCTGGGGTCTAGTCAGTATTTTATCCGGTTTCCACGAACGGGGATGTTTGGTACCTCTTGTGGAAAGAGTGGATTATGTGAACATGGCTCCTTGTAAGGAGTGACATTGTTATCATTTTTACATCCAGAGTTGGAGTGGGTTCTCTTTATGTTTCCTCCTAGTGTTGGAGTGGTTGTGATGTCTTGTTTGTACTCAATTGGGTTTCCTTTGTGTTTGGTTATGTCTGGTATGTTGTCAAGTAAAAGGATGACTTCCGTTAGGGGTCAGAGCCATGAGAGGTAAACTAGGTAACCTTCAGAGGTAGCTTATTCGAGTGTTAACTTTAGCAGTGTATTCCATGTTAGTATGGAAATGGTGTACTTGTAGATGGTACTTGATTGTTATGTGTATTGTTTTCTTAACATACCTGATCTATTATATTTGGAAGCAATGTAACCATGTTAGAGTTATTCTTGTGATGTACTTGAGTTATACTTGTGTGATTCATGTGATTGGTTGTGTCAATTTGGTTCAATTATAATTCAACATGTGTCTAGAGGTATTTGGTCTTGTCTAGGAATCCTTGTTACTATCTCCTACCACAGGGGGGTGGGCCTTTGGGTTCCACTTGGTTGGGTGGCATGCACCTTACTCCGTTGGGATTTCTTCTTGTTCGTGTTGATGAGGTTTCCAGTTGGAGAGCTCGTGGGATCCAATTACTTTTCTTGCTTTATTCATTTCAGTTAATCTTGTAATTTATTACCCCTCTTTGTTATCGAGGTGGAATTTGTAATATGTAATCATGCTTTTGGATTCACCTTATTTGGGGAATGAGAGTTGTAACCTTATTGTTAAAAGAGATCTCGTGGTATATTTATTTTCGTTGATGAATTTATCTTGTATGGAGTGTATGTGTTCTTAATTTCATAAGTAATTAAATGTTGTAGTTTCAATTCTCTATTGTTGTTGTGGGTTAATAAGTAATCTCAACCTCGTAACCTTGAGGTTGTTGCAATGTGTAGTGAACTTGCATATTAATTTATTTTTTAAAAAAAATTAGTTCATTTGAGTAGTTAATTACAACTTCCTCTAGGGTTGCATGGCAAGGCGTTACAGCAAAAATGCCGACATCTAATGGCTGCAACTTGTGACTGGTATGATAAGGAAACATTGGTAGGTCTATTCCTAATTTTCTTGCTTCTTCTATGCTCTTGAAAGCAACATGGCTGCCATGGTCATCAAAAATGAGAAGGGCCATGTTTATCGGTGAAACCCCACCGAGGATATTACCTGGAAAATGGTCTAACGATTTGAAAAATAGTTCCTTTGTCATCCAAGCATGTTCTTGGACTACCATCAATGCCCCTATCTCATAATTAATGATATAGTTTTGCATGTGCCTTTTTTATTTAAACAGGTAGAACCCAAGAATACTTAACCCAGATACACTTACACAAGCCAACACTGTGATCCACTCTCTTCTTTTTGAAACCAAATGTGGTACACATTTTTCACCCAATTTTGCAATAACTCTCATGTCATAATTTCTACCAGTTTGAATATCATTCTCATCGCAGTTCTAAATTCGGCTTGCTCCATAGTGGTTAAGGTTGATAATATTCTCGAGGTTGTCATAGAATGCTTGTACGAAAGAAGGATGAACCATAATCTCTCTATCACTGTCCACTCCTTCAGTTGTTTTGATTTTTAGTTTTGGGTGCCTTCTTCAAAATCCTACCCACCATGACCTCCCGAGGACCCCATTTGTGAATGGATTGGGATGACTTGCAATGATTTGGGCAAATTTCGCTTGTAGTTGATTGACCTGCAATGCATGCCCCAATTATGCCATGTCCCTGCACCATTGGACAACTTCTGCCTCTCCTCCTCAGATAAAATGGTACATGGACCCCTCCTCTTGGTGGTGGTAACTCCTAAAAACCACACCCTCAAAATGCTAGGTGGCATACCCCACTTGATTTTTGTTTCTTTGATTGACATGTTGTGTTCTTTGAAACTTTTAATTAATCCTTCCATATCATTATATTTCCACTACCTAATGGGTACAGGTGAGGGAAGTTGCACAACAGGTTGAACATGTGGTTGAATAGGAGGTTCGACCTATGTTGTGTTGGAGGCTTCATCTATAGAGTCAAGAACATCTTGTTCTATGGGAATTGCATGCACTTCCTCATCAGGCTCTAATTCAACAAAGTGCACCCTACGAGTGACTCTAATGGCACGTGTTCCTCTTCCTACAAAAATTTTAGAGTATCTTCTAGCAGGTGCCATTATATCCCACTTAACCTGCACAAACAATCAAACTCGCATAGCTTGTTAGTGCATCAAAGAATATATCATTGTTTGCATAGATATATATACAATTTGATAAGAACATATCATTCTCTGCAAAAATATATATACCATTTGATTAGAACATATCATTGTCTACAAAGCTTCATGTGATTAAATTTCATGATTATAATGTAGGGATTCAAAGAGAATCTAACAAAATCTATATACCCATTTAATTTCATATGCATATTATAATTACTAAAAATTGAAACCGTCTACCCATTAACCTGTATCCTGAAACCCATAAAATTTCATGATTATACCAGTGTTTAGTATACCCATTAAATTTCATGATTATACTTAGTCAAAATTGCGTCAATGTTTTGTTTAAATCACATTACATGTGATTAGTTCATAGAATAATGCTAAAAAAAACATAGCAATCAAACCCTCAATGCCATAGAAAAAATAATTCATGAGGGATCAAATTTCTACCAGTCACATGTAAATAGAAATGATTACAGTCAAACCCTTAATGCCATATAGAGAAATAATGTTTAAACACAACAAAATGCACTCAAACACCATCAATGCCAACAAGAGCCCACTATTGAACAAACAATATTGCAGGTGAAGAGAGGTGGATCAAATTTCTACCAGTCACATGTAAACCCTACATGGCTTGATGTGATGAAACACTACATGGCATGACTGTATATATATATATGTATGTATGTATGTATACAATCTGATAAGAATATATCATTTTCTTTGCAGACAATGATATATTCTTATCAGATTGTATATATATATAAATATATATATGTATGTATGTATGTATGTATGTATGTATGCATAAAATCTAATAAGAATATGTCATTGTCTACAAATACAAAGATTAAAAATTGTAGACAATGATATATTCTTATCAGATTTTATATATATACAGTCATGTTGTGTATATATGTACAATCTAAAAAGAATATTTCATTGTCTGTGAAGCTTCATGTGATGAAACCTTGATGCAAACTGAAACCCGTTGTTCAACATTCAAAATTCAAAGGGAAAGGTAAACAGATTAACAAGATATGCATCTAAGTTTGCCAAGATGAAGAAATAGAGGAGCTATTTTGGCCTGTAGAGAATGCAGTGAAGTGTTATAGAAATCATGGCATTTTCCATGACTTTAAAATTCATGGGATTTGCCAAGAAATCACCAGTCATGGTATTTTCCATGGTTTCTAGAATACTTTTGACGGCATTCACTTCAGGCCAAGAGAGTTATGATGTGTCTACATCAACATGGGTGAAAGTATTTGATGGTATGGAAGTATATGATAAAACACTATATGGCATGATTGTCATAGAGTAAGGTGAAAGTATTTGATGGTGTGGAAGTATATGATGAAACACTACACGACATGACTGTATGTATATATATATATATATACAATCTGATATGATGAAACCCTACATGACATGACTATATATATATTTGTCTACAAATTGTAATCCAAAAACCGATCAATAAATTGGGACAAAAACTGTATACCCATTAAACTTCATGATTACTAAAAGGGATTTAGAATATAATTGTGATATGATTAAAAAATGGGTAATGATGTTATTATATTTGATGTATCCTTTAAGGATAATTTTTTTGTTATTATCTTTGATTTATGATGAATGCAAGTGAAAAAAATGTAACTGTGATATGATTAAATAATGGATAATGCTAAGTTGAACAACTGACTGAAAATAGAATAATTTGTATGCCTAAAAATAATGTAAACATTGAGTATGTAAATATAAAAATGTATATTGAATAATGAAACAGACAACATAAATGTCAAAGAGTATGCCTGAAAATAATGTAAACACTTAGTACATAAATATAAAACAGTATATTGAATAATGAAACATACAACATAAATGTAAAACATTATACTGATAAATAAAAACACAAATTTAGTTATTCTCAGTGTACTGACCTGAAAAAGCTCCCTTTAAAGATGAATGTGTAGAAATTGCCTTAGTAAGCTCTGGATTTTGCATAGGATATTCAGTGAAAGCAAAGGAGAATTTGTAATGAAAATGACCCTAGAAATTCCCTCTTATAAAATCATTTGAATGTGTAAACTGAATGCATTGAATTATGGTGGTTGAATTTCAAATTCGAATGCATTGAATTCTAGTAGTTGAATTTCAAATTTGATTTTTTTGTGGGAAATAATCTATCATTTCATTTTGCAGTGGCCATTTATGCTTGAGTTCGATGTGGCTTTTAGGAAGCAAAATAATATTTGGTTTAATTGACAAAATAGGTGGCTTGCATAAATTCAGTCATTTATATGAATTATAATATGTTTTTTGGTTTATTAGGGAGCCTTACACCATTAACAATGTGTGCAGGTACCAAAAGTTGATGGAGTTAAAGCATGAAGATGTGATATCAAGTGTGGGTGAATGTGCAATTGATAGCTCATAAATTTGATCAATGTTTGATATTATGTCACAATGTGCACCATTAACTATTCATAATGGTTTATATTATGTCAAATTGTGCACCATTAACTGTTCAAATATACATGTAAATACAATGTAGTTGAATCTCTGAGCCACTTGCATAGAGTGGTAATTGTAAACATAAATTTACTTTAATAAATGAAAAAATTACTTTATTTTGTGCAACTAGTCTTGTGTTCAAAACATATATGTACCAATAGATGTTTATATTTGTTTTTTTTGGTTAGCTACACATTTAGTAGTGAACATATATTGGTGTAATTTGTAAATTGTTATTGGCATAATTAAAATAATGTAATGACTAAAATATAAATGGTTATTGGGGGGTCAGGTAAGCAAGGAGTAAACAAAATGAGCAATTTATTTTATAAATGAAACACTTATAGTGGATAGTTATGATATTTTATTTGAGATAAAATTACTTATTTCACTTCTTCATGAATGTATTTATGTTTTTTTATATAACATTCACTTGTTCTCATGTGATCAAGTATGGGTCCATTTGATCAACATTTGTTTTTTTATTTACATGTGGACTATTTATTTATAATATATAATATAAATATGTGGTAAGACAGAGTATTATAATCACAATTGATTGTGCGACTATTGGACCCGGCACAACTATTGACCCCTCTCCCCTAGTGTAGGTTTTTTAAGGCAAAGATTCAAATGTGTTAGTATGATGGCCATAATCACAATGATCCAATAGGGATTTTAACCTTGCTGGTTACAACAACAATGCCACAATTTAACCATATCAATATACCATGAACGGAAATGGTGTAGTTATTATGTTTATTATAATTGTAGACATCCAAATTTGATCACTTCCATATGATCAAAATCATCTACTTTATATTCATCTATTTCATTAAGAGTGATTAAATAATTTATTTAATCATTATTTCATTCTTTGCCTAAGGTTCCTAAAGTATGTAATTAAATAAATTAAATACTTTACCTTACCCCCTTTTCTTCTCTAAATTAAATAAACATGACAAATTATTTAATTTAGTCATTTAACCCATTTGGATTAAAAACCAATTTTTAATTCCTCTTTTTCTCTCTCCTTGTCAAATTCTCCATAACCCTCTTTTAATCCAGATTAAATTAATTAATCTGTGATTAGGATGTGCACCACTTAATCAAGATTAAGTGTCACATCCTCCATAATCTCCCACTTGTCCCCAATCTCTCATTAATTATCCTAATCTTGTGTTTGCACAACCTTAATCAGAATCATTAGCCACATTTAGCTTACCTTTTCTGGTCAACCTTTCCACTTACCATTTTTAGCCTGGACTCTCTTTCCCATGTGAATTTTTAATTCACATTTATTTGTCCAAGGTTCCTCTCTTCCCCATGTGAATTTTTAATTCACTTTTATCTTTCCAAGGTCTTCCTCATCCCCCATGCAAATGTGACATGTCATTTTACATGTGCCCAATGATTCTAGAACCTTGGACTTGTCACATCACCCACATGTGACAAATCTCTAGATTTTTGGAGACCTCCTTTTATCCAATAAACTCTCCATTGAATGTAAATTTTTAATTTACATTTATTTTTCCCACACACTTCCCCTTTTCCCATGGAGATTTTTGAGGAATTCTAAAATTCCTCAAAAGTCTCTTTCATCCTCATTTGGGGACAAGAAGTTCCTTTTTGAAGAAATCTCCTCATCCCCCAAGGTACCTCAAAGGTACTTGTCCTTCATCCACCTCATGTCCTTCTCTTCCACCTCTTGTCCTTCTCCTCCACCTCATTTCCACATCACTCCACCCTAAGACATCTCACATTCCACATGTCAAGATGTGAGGGCTTGTGAGTCCTCAACTCACCATAGCCCTTCATCTTGATCTTGTTGGATCAATTCCAACCGTTGAATTCTCTAGAGAATTCCAATTAGCCTATAAATACCCCCTCATTTCCCTCATTTTAGAGATCAAGTCTTTTGCAACAAAACTCTTGCAAA
Source organism: Sequoiadendron giganteum (assembly GCA_007115665.2). Lineage (NCBI taxonomy): Eukaryota > Viridiplantae > Streptophyta > Pinopsida > Cupressales > Cupressaceae > Sequoiadendron > Sequoiadendron giganteum. The sequence goes on along the minus strand of CM021106.1, from coordinate 522,174,216 downwards.
TTTGTCATTCAAGCTCTCATCTATCATAGCACTTAGCATCATCAATTCATCTTGCATCTTACATCCACTTCACTTCATTGTCATCCAAGGAGCACACAAGACATCCAAGATCAAGGGCCAACCAAGGAAGGAGCAGCAAAGGAAAGGTATAACCAACTTCAATCATCAATTATTTTATCTTGCTTCTTTGCTTCACCATTTTCTTAGGCTAATCTTATTGAGGTATCCTCTTTTAGTGTTATTGCTTTTGTTATTGCATTATTAGTTTTGTTTAGCATCTCACATTAGGAGTAGCATTTTAAAGGGATCATATTTCTGGCACACCTGGTGGGACCCGCAAAGGGGTGTCTTTCTTTTATGTTTTCTGTTATTTAGCTTGTTTACAAATTCAGGTCACAAAGGGGCAGATTTGCCCTTCTAGGCGCTGCAAAAGTGCAAACACGCCCTCATTGTTCAACGTTTCTGCCAGTTTTTAGTGCAGAAGTGCGGAAACGCCCCTGCTATTCAACATTTTTGCTAGTTTTTACTGCAGAAGTGTGGACATGCCCCTGTTGTTCAACGTTTCTGATAGTTTTTACTGCAGAAGTACGGACATGCCCCTGTTGTTCAACGTTTCTGCCAATTTTTACTGCAAAAGTGCAGACATGCCCCTGTTGTTCAATGTTTCTACCAGTTTTTACTGCAGTAGTGCGAACATGCCCTTGTTGTTCAACGTTTCTGCTAATTTTTGTTGCATAAGTGCGGACCAGTCTTTGTTGTTCAACATTTCTGCTAGTTTTTACTATAGAAGTGCAGACACGCCCCTGTTGTTCAACGTTTCTGACAGTTTTTACTACAGAAGTGCGAACACGCCCCTGCTGTTCAACGTTTTCTAATTGTTTTCCGTAGAGGGGCAGATTTTCCCACCCGGTTCAGCATTTTTCACTGCAAAGGGGCTGATTTTCCATTAATAGCACATTCGAGAAGGTAAAAAAGTGGCATTTTAGCTTCGTTTTTGTCTCTTTCTTTTGTTGTTTTATGCTCTAATCCTCTAATCTTGTTTGTTGGTGAGTGAAGTGAAATTCCTTGCTGATATCTTGAGTATTTTGCTGCAAATCACAAAGGGTAAAAGATAAACAACTAACATTTGCTTGCAGGGCCTTTGTTTTATTGTTTGGAAATCTTTCCTTACTGCTTTATCTATTTACTTAGTATAAGTAGGGGAAAGTAAATTGGTTGCTTGTTGTGTTTGTTTTATTTGTATTACCCTAAGGGGACATTAATTTGTTTTCATCCTCTCCCTTTGCACTTTTATGCGGATCCAAAGGGGGTAGTTGGAAACAATTAGTGTTTTCTTCTTAGCGGGACCTGCTTGGGGATTTCATCACCCCAAGGGACGATCCCAACCATGCGTACCAGTGGGGTATATAAAGGGGGGAGCCAAAGTTGTACCCCAATCCAATTGCGTCATAATTGGTGAAGCGTTGAAGCTAGGGTGATACCTAGATAGACGTGAAGAGTTGGTCTGAGCCTTTCAGTATCTCATTGGGGTTCCCGACTTGCGCTTGTGATGGACTGGTGTTCACGGTTTGTGCCTAACATACCGAGCGTATATCAAGGACTCCTTAGGAACTTTTTTCATCCTAGAGTAAGACCTTTGCTAGCCATACCCCTTAACACTAATCATAGGATTGTGCTTGTTCAAAGTGTCTTTCTGTGAAGAACCAGTAAATTTTGATAATTCAAATTATCATTGAATCATTTTAAGTCATTGCCAAAATCCCTCATCCAAACCAAGTTGCATTTTCCACTGCAAAGGGGCGAACTTGCCTCACTGTTTCAGCATTTTCCATTGCAAAGGGGTGAACTTGCCCCACTATTTCAGCATTTTCCACTACAGAGGGGCGAACTTTCCCCATTGTTTCAGCATTTTCCACTGCAGAGGGGTGAACTTGCCCCACTATTTCAGCATTTTCCACTACAGAGGGGCAAACTTGCCCCACTGTTTCAGCATTTTCCACTGCAAAGGGGCAAACTTGCCCCACTGTTTCAGCATTTTCCACTACAGAGGGGCAAACTTGCCCCACTGTTTCAGCATTTTCCACTACAAAGGGGCAAACTTGCCCCCTTGTTTCAGCATTTTTTATGTAGAAGTGCGGATACGCCCCTACTATTCAACGTTTTTGACAGTTTTACTGCAGAAATGCGGATACACCCCACTGAATGGACAGTTTCATCCGTTTGACCATTCTAAACCTCTGTTCGAACCCCCAAAGTCTCCATTTGACCATTTGATCATCCTAAACACTCATCTAACCAATCCAAACGTCCATTTAACCAATCCAAACCTTCATTTAGCCATTCCAAGCCCCCGTTTAACATTTCCAAAACGTCCATTTACCATATCCACATTGATCATCCCACCATTTAGATACCCATCTTATCGTGAGGCCTAAACATCTTCAACAACACATCTTCCATTTGCATTCATCATCATCTCTCAACGCAAAATCCCTTAAACCTTGTTTTAGGAGTTATTTTCTTGAATTGACCAATGCATTAAGTTGATCATTATCCTACCTAATCAATCCTTGTTTTCAACCTAATCAATCCGCTTCTATCTTGAGGTGGATTTGTGTTATAACTCAACGTCATGGGCCCAAATCAATCCCCTTCCATCTAAAGGTGGATTCGGTGTCGTGATCATTGATTTAGCTACCTCAAATCGATCAACCAACGTTATAAGTCACTTAGGGTGATTTCCAAATCAGGTTTTAGGATCCCCTCCAATCAAATCAGTCCTCATCCAAATCATCCAATTGATATATCATCAATTGATCCAATCAAATCAATGCAAATCCAAATCATCAAATTGATATATCATCAATTGATCCAATCAAATCAATCTAAATCCAAATCATCCAATTGATACATCATCAATTGATCCAATCAAATCAATCCAAATCCAATTCATCAAATTGATATATCATCAATTGATCCAATCAAATCAATCTAAATCCAAATCATCCAATTGATACATCATCAATTGATCCAGTCAAATCAATCCAAATCCAAATCATCCAATTGATATGTCATCAATTGATCCAATCAATCCAATCTAAATCCAAAATCATCAAATTGATACATCATCAATTGATTCATTAACTTATCCAAACAATCCAAAACCAATCTTATCCAATTGATCTAAACAATCCAATTTTTATCCAAATCATCAAATTGATACATCATCAATTGATCCAACAACCAATCCTTATCCAATCATCAAATTAATTGATACCTCATCAATTAATCCATCATCCAATCCAAAACAAACTTATCCTATCATATCCTCTCCAATTCTAATTTGAATGTTAAATCCATCATCCTAATCTGAGATTTTATTCAATCCCAATCTGATCTTCCATCCAATCCCCATATGAGCTTCCAATCCATCCTAGTTCTCTATCCATCATATATTCTTTCTTGCTAAATTTGTATCCATCATGAGTCTTTATCCCCCTCTCACACGACCAATAATAGTAGTCAAGGGGAATCATAATTGCATTGATGACGATAATGAAAATCTTGTTGATCATGAAGATTGTTATATAGATCCCCTTGACGCTATCATTGCTAGCAAGCTCTCTCCAATCGCCTCCCAAAATCCCACTACTTCTTCAAACTATCCCATCATGCCTTCATCCACATTTAATAACGGTTCTTATCCTACCCTTGACAAGGGATATCCAACATCCTCACCATCGACATATTCATCATGTCCTCCCTTTCAACCTCTATCCTATCCAACATCCACGTCCTCTTATCCTCATCATCATCAACAATCCCAATACCTCTACCTTAATCCCACATCCCAATCTTCTCATCCTAATCCAACACTCACACATTCCTATCACAATTCCCCATGCCAATCTTCCTCCTATCCTAATCCACCATATCAATCCTCTCATCCTAATCTACCATCCATATCCTCCTACGCCAACCCACCATACATGTCCTCCTACGATGGTTCACCACCTCAATCTTCCTATTCTAATCCAACATCCACATCCTCCTACGTCACTCTCCCTTTTCCCGCATTATATCTTAATCATCCATCTAATCATAATCCTCCATCTCCTCCAACCACTCCAAGTCCCCCATATAGTCCCATCCACTCCTCTAATCATAATCCTCCATCTCCTCCTAGTCCTACATCCAATCCCATCCACTCCTCTAATCATAATCCTCCATTGCCTCCTAGTCCTACATCCAATCCCATCCACTCCTCTAATCATAATCCTCCATATCCTCCTAGTCCTACATCCAATCCCATCCACTCCTCTAATCATAATCCTCCATCTCCTCCTAGTCCTCCATCCGTTCCCATCCCTTCATCTAATTCTAATCCTTCATCTCCTCCTATTCCTCCATCCAATCCTAATCCATCAATCCCTAATCCTTCATCCATTCCCATCCCTTCATCTAATCCTAATCCTCCATCTCCTCCTAGTCCCCCATCCATTCCCATCCCTTCATCTAATTATAATCCTCCATCTCCTCCTAGTCCTCCATCCAATCCCATCCCCACGTCTAATCCTAATCCTCCAATCCCTAATCCTAATCCTCCATCCCTTCCCATTACTCCACCAAATCCTACATCCCTTCCAAATGTTTCCCAAGGACTCATGCAAGAAGAGACACCATGCCCTCCTACTTTATCATATACTATCACTAGTGATGAGGCCCTCCTCCATCCTACACCTATCCCTCTCATCACCATTCCTACCACCATCCAAACGATTGAGCTGGTCAAACCCATCGAATCCATTGAATCCCCATATTCTACTACTAGATCCACCGAATCCATTGAATACATCCAATCCCCTCCTCCTAGTCCTAATATTCACAAACTTCAATCCCATAACCTTCATGAATCCTCCATCCTCCTATCTCCCCCAATTGAGACGTCCCTCCAACACTCTTTCATCATCATACATCCCACACAAGATGATTCATGCCAAGAGCTTGATCCGAAGCATACAAGCATATCCCCTTCTCCAAATCATGATCCTCCCATCCAATCCACTACAACCCAAGATCATAATCCCCCATACATCCCATCTCCTCCATCTCAAGAACATAGTCTTATGTCCATCCCATCTCATGATTCCTATCCTCCCATCCACCCCATCTCAAGATCACACTATCTCCTCCACTCCATCCCATGATCCCCTTTGCCTTCAAGATTGAATCACTCCATCTCATGAGCCCTTATCATCCACTACCATAAATCTATATCCCATCATATTTCCCAATTCCCTTCATGATCCCTTATCACTCATTCCTCCTGATGCAACTATCACCTCATCTCCATCGCATGATCCTTCATTACCATCTAGTCTTACCATCCCAATGCCACTTTTGTATCACCTTGGTAATATTACATGCGTCCATGGTGGTCTTCTTGCAAAAGCAAAACAACATCTATGCACCACCCATCCTCTTTCACCTACTAATGCGCTCGCATCATTCTTCCAAAAGAATAAACACCCTACCATAGATCACATGCTCAAGAACATGAACTATCAAGGAAAAGGTTTAGGCCTTCATGAGAAAAGGTATTTTAGAACCCATTCAAGTCAAAGAACATTCCAGCACACATGGCCCTAGATATGTCTCCCAAAACTTGCACTCTGTAGATGTTGGTACAACCTTCGTACATCCTAAACGATCCTCTTCTAAAGGCACAAGAGGTACTTCCCATCTTTCTACCAAGTCATATGCCACCATCCCCCCTCCTCCATCATATTACCTAAAAACAACCATCCATCTTCCTCCCTCATCCTCTCAATCCATTTTGGGTCCTTATGTCCCTCTATCCATCATTTCTCATCCTCCATCTACTATTGGTTCTTATATCCCTCCATCAAATCCCACACATCCTCCATATACATAGTCTATTTTGGGTCCTTATATCCCAAAATCACCCCCTCCATCTTATCCTATTCATCCCTTCATTCATCCACCCCCTCTCCCTCGTACACAGCATAAAAATCCTACCTTCATAACTCCTAATCAAAATCAATAAAGGCACATACCTACACATTCTTCCTCTACACGTAGTCCCTATGACCCTACCTCCATCGCTCCACATCATCCATCTCCTCATACCCATCCCATTGCTACTAAAATCACTTTGGATGCCAAAGCAACAATGCATAAATCAAAATGTCTACATGAATCTAAAGCTCCTCATGTCCCCTTCACAAGACATGTTGAAGAAAAGAAAAATCAAGTCCAAAATCCAAATCAATCCAAAAGGCCACAAAGGCCCACCAAAGAAAAAATAAAAACCATGTGGATCCCAAAGAAAAAAGGTGTCATACCTTCAATTGAAAATTCCATAACGACATCCAAAGTTGCTATTCCCCCACAAAATAATTCACCTCCTCCATCTCCTAAATCTATATTGGGTCCCTACATCCCAAAATTCACTATCCCAATGCCTCCATTATCACCACACTCTACATCTATTCATCCACCTATCTTTTCGCATCCATCATCACATGTGCCAATGTTGGTCCTAAACACCTCCCCCCATCACACATCTACTCCATCATTCCATCCATACAATTTCCAACATCCCATCCACTATCCCCTCTATCTCCCCCATCAAATTCCTTTAATCCATCCTCTTACATAATCCATCCATTCTCATAAGGTTGTACCAACATCTGCATAGTTGCTTTGCACAGAGGCTCTTCTTTATCTCCTCTAGAACTTGATGCTTGAGTCCTCCATCCATCCACTTTATCATATATCTTCTGAATCCATATCCTCATCCATCTTCGCCGGTATCCTCGTCAAAAAGTCAAAAAGTCAAAAAAAAGACAAAACAAAACAAAATAGTAAAGAGAAAGTCATTCATCCAATGGTGAAAAATTGGCAACAAGCGCCTTGGATAAGTACCATGATGAAAACCTGGCAAACAAGCATCATGCATAAATCCCCCATCTAGTCTCCCTCCATGATTGGGGGCAACATCCACTTATGCATTCCTTTCCTCCATCTCCTACATTTTCCTATCTTCCACATCCTATCCCTCTAATCCCATTTATCCTAGTCCCTCCATCTTCCTTGTGATCTTGATAAATGTAGGGGCAAGCCTCTATACATGCGTTGGACATCTCTTGGCATATATTCACCTCATCCACACACTATCATTTTCCTTACCCCCCCATCTACTTTTCTAATCCATGCATCCTATCCACATCTATCTATCTTCCATTACCCATCTCACTCCCTTATCCAACCATCCTGCTATCCCTCTTTCCTCGTCATACATGACACATCTAGAGTGGGGGCATCTCCTTATTTATGATTGAGTCCTTGGAGACATCATCCATCCATCCCTCCAATAAATCCTTACCATCTCTCCATCCTTCCCATCCTTACCTCTCCATCCATTTATCCATCCAGTCATCCCTTCCATCTACCAAATCCTTATCTTCCTATCTACCCATCCACTAGTCCTTTTTTGTCTTTACATCCTTATCCTCCCATCCATTTATCCATCCAATAATCCATTCCATCCTTCCAATTTTGTATCCCTCTATTTTCCTCCTATCTCACCATCCCTTCGCATTGGTATCTCGCTATAGGCTAACCCAATGCCATTCACATCATAATCCATCCCTCCTATCTATTTACCACATCTTCCTCGCTCATCTATCCATCATCTCACCTTTCCAATTCATATTCTAATGATCTGATTACCTATCCCATCCCTGAGCTTCACATCCTGCATATCTTACACATATCAACTATCATCCTATCAAATCCTGCAAGTCTATCTTGTCTCATCATATTTGCTCCATCATTTTATCCATTTATCCTAGTCATCTCATCACCCCTCATCCATTGTATGTCATCGATCTCTTATCGAACTATGTTTCCCCTACGCTTTCACGTAGGCAAGGTCGGTCATTTGATCCACCCCCAGGGCTCTGTCTTTTTTTTGTCTTATCCTCTTCCATCGTCTGTCTTTGGCCTTGTGTCTAACTACTTTTCCCCTGTGCTTTCATGTACGCAAGGTCAATCATTTGGTCCATCCCCTGGGAATTTATCCATCTGGTCTTTTTCATCCATCGAGGTCTTCCTTGCCCTCTTTCCACTTTTATCCATGATCTTTTATCTTGAACTACGAGGGCTTTGCGCTTTCACATAGGCAAGGTTGATCTTTGATCAACCCTCGAACCCCTAGATCTTTAGGGTGTGTTAGTCCTATTGTCTTGTCATCTTGTTATCTTTTCATGTCATCAAGTATGTCCCTACCCTAGCTGGTGCTTACAAACAACGGTCATCTATATCACAAGATCCAATCGGTTCCTGGTATCCTGCGTCATGTCGATCTTTTAATTTACTATCCCTCGTCGGTCTCAATAGGATGTATCCTTCCTAACATACCTCATCAACCTCATCCATCATCTTGATCCTATGGCAAAGGACATTTGAAATTGATTATGATCTTTTGATGCTTTTGGCTTTTGTTTATCATTTGAGCTCCCTATCATCACTTATCATGGTCGCCTTGATCCATCATATCACAATGTGCTTTGACTAGTCCAAATAGGGGCATATCTTTCTCATTTCTTTGTTTTTGTCTTCTTGGTTGTCCCATGTAATACCCACCAAGATCCTTGAGGTCTTGTGTTACATTGGGGCATCATTTTGTGCTTGTGGTTATTCCAATACCTGGCCCGACCAAAGTCATCACAACTTTGGGGTGTTGGGATAGCTTTCTTGTTTTTTGTGTTTTTTTTATGCATTAGACACTAATTCGTCTTGGTTTACATACCCTAATGCCTGGTTTCTTATGCTATAGCAAAAATCAGTGCTCCAACGATGGCAAATTGCATTAGGATTGCATTTCATTTTCCATTCCATCATCTTGCATGTATCCCTCATCCTCTCATCCATCAAAATCCCTCACCAATCCATAATCCTTCATCAAAATCCCTCATCCTCTCATCCATCAAAATCCCTCACCAATCAATAATCCTTCATCAATATCCCTCCCCTATCCATCCAGTCTCTTATCATCATCTCTTCAATCTTCTTAGAATACTATCAATTGGTTATTCTAATCATCTTGTCCCCCATCATTTCATTTAACCATCTTGCCTCCCCATCTGATCCTCGTCCATTCAATCTAGCACAAATCATATAATCACACTCTTGGTCTTGTTCCCAGCCTTGCATGTTCGAAAAAGTATGTAAACTAGCGCATATCTGCCCTTCTGCAGCAATCTAGAGGGCGTATCTGCACTTCTACAGCACTCAAGAGGGCGTATCTGCACTTCTGCAACAATTGGAGGGCGTATCTGCACTTCTGCAGCACTCAAGAGGGTGTATCCGCACTTCTACAACAATTAGAGGGCATATTCACACTTCTGGAACACTCAGGAGGGCGTATCCGCACTTCTGCAGCAATTGGAGGGCGTATCCGCACTTTTGCAGCACTCAAAAGGGCGTGTCCGCACTTCTGCAGCAATCTAAAGGGCGTATTCACACTTCTGCAACAATCAGAAGGGTGTATCTGCACTTCTGCAACAATCCAGAGGGCGTATCCGCACTTCTATAGCTTGACTGGGGGCAACATCATCTGTGTTGTCGACTCCACTTTTGCTCACATTTATCTCCCATAGCTTATCATCATTTCTTATCCATCAACTTACATCATCATCTTCATATCCCCTTTCATCACCTCATCTCTCATCTTTTCTCCCATTCCTT
>CM021106.1:522149759-522164422 GCA_007115665.2 Sequoiadendron giganteum | reverse complement strand
ATCCGCCCCCTGTTGGAGTGGACCCACCCTTGGCCATGGGGCGGAAGCACCCTCAACCAAGCAGCAGTGCCACCCTCAATCTAGCGGTGGCCCTACCCCGGGGCGGACCCTCCCCACCCCGTGCCGGGGCGAATACACCCCTTTCCAGGGCGGACCCGCCCTCCCGGGGTGGACCCGCCCCTTTCCAAGGTGGATCTACCCTTTCCCGAGGTGGACCCACCCCTTCCTAGGGTAGACCTGCCCCTTTTTGGGGTGGACACGCCCTCCCGGGGCAGATCTGCCCCTTCCCGGGGCGGATTTTCCCTTCTGCAGTGGGGCAAATCCGCCCCTCTGCAGCACCTTTTTTCCTTTTTCTTCCCGAGGCTGCCATTTGCAAACTGTGTGTCAGATTGACTTCGTTCAAAAGACAAACTTGCTTAATTTTTTGTGCTCTTTCCAACCATATCATTTGTTTCTTCCTATCAAGAAATTTTCTGGGACCCCTCCCTTTTTAAGGGGTATTTTTTACCCCTTATCTTTTTTTTTCCTTTGGTTAATCTCTTCTCTTCCCGGGGCCGCCATTTGCACCCCGTTTGTCTAATTGACTTCGTTCAAAGGGAAAAATTGTCTAATTTTTTTCCCTCTTTCCAACCATCTCATTTTTTTTTTCTATCGAGAAGTCGCCCGGGACCCCTATTTCTCCCCCATCATCCTCTCGAGGGGGCATACCCTTCACATTAATCTATTTTCTTGGCCATAATCAACCCCTTCCAGGATTGGGGCATATTCATCCATTTCTCTACTAATTTGGATAGCTCAGGTCCTCCTCCCCACACTGGGGCATCCTCTTTCGGTTACTTCCTCTATAAATTCATCTGCACTTTCTTTTCTTCGAAGCACAGTTATTCTAACAGTACTTCGAAGAGGAAAAAAATGTAGACATCCAAATTTGATCACTTCCATATGATCAAAATCATCTACTTTATATTCATCTATTTCATTAAGAGTGATTAAATAATTTATTTAATCATTATTTCATTCTTTGCCTAAGGTTCCTAAAGTATGTAATTAAATAAATTAAATACTTTACCTTTCCCCCTTTTCTTCTCTAAATTAAATAAACATGACAAATTATTTAATTTAGTCATTTAACCCATTTGGATTAAAAACCAATTTTTAATTCCTCTTTTTCTCTCTCCTTGTCACATTCTCCATAACCCTCTTTTAATCCAAATTAAATTAATTAATCTGTGATTAGGATGTGCACCACTTAATCAAGATTAAGTGTCACATCCTCCATAATCTCCCACTTGTCCCCAATATCTCATTAATTATCCTAATCTTGTGTTTGCACAACCTTAATCAGAATCATTACCCACATTTAGCTTACCTTTTCTGGTCAACCTTTCCACTTACTAATTTTAGCCTGGACTCTCTTTCCCATGTGAATTTTTAATTCACATTTATTTGTCCAAGGTTCCTCTCTTCCCCATGTGAATTTTTAATTCACTTTTATCTTTCCAAGGTCTTCCTCATCCCCCATGCAAATGTGACATGTCATTTTACATGTGCCCAAGGCTTCTAGAACCTTGGACTTGTCACATCACCCACATGTGACAAATCTCTAGCTTTTTGGAGACCTCCTTTTGTCCAATAAACTCTCCATTGAATGTAAATTTTTAATTTACATTTATTTTTCCCACACACTTCCCCTTTTCCCATGGAGATTTTTGAGGAATTCTAAAATTCCTCAAAAGTCTCTTTCATCCTCATTTGGGGACAAGAAGTTCCTTTTTGAAGAAATCTCCTCATCCCCCAAGGTACCTCAAAGGTACTTGTCCTTCATCCACCTCATGTCCTTCTCTTCCACCTCTTGTCCTTCTCCTCCACCTCATTTCCACATCACTCCACCCTAAGACATCTCACATTCCAAATGTCAAGATGTGAGGGATTGTGAGTCCTCAACTCACCATAGCCCTTCATCTTGATCTTGTTGGATCAATTCCAACTTTTGAATTCTCTAGAGAATTCCAATTAGCCTATAAATACCCCCTCATTTCCCTCATTTTAGAGATCAAGTCTTTTGCAACAAAACTCTTGCAAATTTGTCATTCAAGCTCTCATCTATCATAGCACTTAGCATCATCAATTCATGTTGCATCTTACATCTACTTCACTTCATTGTCATCCAAGGAGCACACAAGACATCCAAGATCAAGGGCCAACCAAGGAAGGAGCAACAAAGGAAAGGTATAACCAACTTCAATCATCAATTATTTTATCTTGCTTCTTTGCTTCACCATTTTCTTAGGCTAATCTTATTGAGGTGTCCTTTTTTAGTGTTATTGCATCATTAGTTTTGTTTAGCATCTCACATTAGGAGTAGCATTTTAAAGGGATCACAATAATTATAATAAAAATTATGAACATTTAGTTTTTATAGTTCATATTAGTGATTTTAAAAGATGTTGAAAAAATGATGTAGAAATTTTAATATCGATCTTTAAGTCATACTCTATGATCTATTATTGAGATAACTTAAAAATTATAATTTATTTTTCTTAAAAAATTAGAAACATTGCTTTAACAAGTTTTTTTTTTTTTTTCATAAAAGTGGCTAGCCACTATATATTTATATATTAGTAAACATATACATTTGTTGGCTCAAAGGGCATACCGAGAGGAAAGAGCCAGTGAGAAAACCTCCGGTTATAGCCCATCATAGAAATACAACATACTAGATTAAACATACTACAATGAAATGACTATTTACAGTCATATTAGGAACTAATTATCCAAGGCTACCACTTGTAGATAATTCCTGATTTACAAGCCAATATATGGGCGATGATACAATTTTTTACAAAATCTACTGGACAGTCAAAAATTTGTTGCCCTTCTTGTTACTCCTCCATCGGCATGAAGTCTTACATGTTGTCCCCCTGCTCTTCATTACCATTCTCCTCTAACTGAGAATTTACTACCTTGTTCACAAGCTTCATGTTGTTATCATCATAAGGTTGATCGTGTGCCTCAAACTGAGACCCTTCCAGGATAGGATATTGCATATTCCTTGATCTTCTTTGTAATGGAGATGTTGCATGATAACAATTATAATGAAGTAGAAAAGATATATAATGAAATTTATCCTTGAAGCTTTCAGTCATTTCCCTTCCCAATTGATGTGAGAACTTTGATAATGCTTTATTTAAGTGACTAGGGTCAGAAAATTCAAGAGACAATTTTAAAGCATCATAAGCATTAACAATTGCTTTGTTATCCGGTAAAAAATGAGGAGGAAAAATACCACCCACATAACCTTGACCTTATGAGAAAATATATTTTTGAGCACTAGAAAGTATTGCCTCATTTTCCAAAAATATGGCATGTACCATTGTATCAACTATGGTATTTACTAAATCAAAGCATTGTAAGATATCCATAACATTAGATAAAAATATTGAAAGAATATTTGATGGAAAGATCAATCTTCTTGATCTAGGTTGTAGTACCTCTTTGCCTATTATGGATATGAAACTTTTATAATCACACAAGCATCAGAATTTGAAAACAATTTGCAAAAGCCGCATATCAAGCTTACCAAAAATTGGGATCTCCTAGCTCTGAACTGGAAGCCACATTCTAAAATTATGTGGATGATATTCCATTATGTTGCCTGCGACTGACGTTAAATACCAGGAAGACCAAACTGTCTTTGGAATAATCACACAAAGCTAAGAAAACTTTACTTGTTTGAATGAAATGAAATAGTTAATTTCACCGAATATATAAGCTTCAAACTGCATTATAACTTGTAAGCTTACCAACTTATCATGACAAATTCTATTGGAGGATAAAGTACCAAATGTATTGACATACCTTTTTAGAATTGTTTGTACAGAAGTGAAAGACCATGATCCAACAATTTCTCTCCACCTGGTATGGAGAAAGCAAGTGTAATGTAATGTGATTTTAGCATGAAACAGCTTGACATCCACATCATGACAACTTAGATAGTTTTATCTTATGATTGCTTGTACATGATCAAATGGAATGAAGAACCAAAAAATATAACTTTAACAATGCTTATCAATCGATTACTATCTTGTACTTCTTCATAACATATAATCATTCACAAAGCATCCCAAGATTGCCTTACAATCACAAAAGCTTTCGAATTGTACCATGCTAACACACTGATGAAAAGTTGTCATCATAAGATAGCAACTCATATCTTCAAACTTGAAACATACAATTTATTTGAAAACATCAACCATAAAAGTGAGAGTTACAAGAATAATGATTCTTCCAACTAGCACCTTCATAATTGATACTTCCAACTAAATTTAAAAATCCAATGATACCTTATATTCAAAAAAAGACTTCTTCTTTTGAAATTAACTTTTCCAACTCAAAATCAATTTTCCCTATTTGAACAATATGAGTCACTTCACTTTCAGTTTGATCACAACCAACATTAGCTAAGAAGTCAGCCACCAAATTACCTTCTCTATAAGTATGCAATAAGTTGTAATGGGAAAAATGATTCAAAATCTTTATAATTTGCTTTAAAAAATAGGCTAGCTTCCAATTATGCGAATTCCCTTCCCTGCAAGCATTAATTAGAATTAGGGAGTCACCTTCAATCTCTAAATGAGAGATTTTAAAAGCTTGGGCCATTGTCAAACCATATAGTAAAGCCTGCACTTCAACAACATTATTTGTTCCATTTGGTAGTTTGATGGATTTTGCACAAAGAACCAATCCGTTATGGTCCCTTAATACTATCTCAACTCCTGAACTTCCTGGATTACCTCTTTAGGCACCATCAAAATTTAGTTTTAAAAAACCCATAGGAGGAGACAACCATGCAACCTTAGATCTATCAATTTTGTTTGATACGTTGAGGAAACTACCTTTGAAAGGGAGAACTAAGAGGGGCCAAATTGAAAGAGATTTAGAATCCCAATCTGAGAAAGATGAACCTGTGTTCTTATTTTTTGATACATAGGCATTTACTGATTCAAAAATTGAAATTTCTAAAGAAGACAAAATATGCTCTAAGCTTTGTTTTTCCTTTCTAAATATGCTTTTATTCCTTGCCCACCAAATAGACCATAAGAACAAAGTAGGAACCACTTCCCATATGCAAGCAAAGAAGGATGACTGGTACAATTTAGGCCAGCAAGAGAATAAGTCCCATAAAGAATTTGGCAAAGGTAAATGGAACTCTAACCTTGATAAGACAAAATGCCAACAACTTTGAGCAACTGAAAATGTAAGAAATAAATTATTTGAATCTTCTAACATTTGACCACATAGAACACAGTTGAATGGAATAGAAATTTTCAATCTCGATAGTTTATCACTAGTTAAGATTTTTCTCTGAATTGCTAACCAAGCAAAACAACCAGCTTTAGGTAGAATTTTTGAATTCCAACAAAAACTATATGCTCTGTGGCTTTGAAGATTTGAATTATATTTTGAAATGGAAAGGTAGCCTTCTTTGACTGAATAACAACCTTTATCAAATTTTGTCCATAATAATCTATCTAAGCAAGATGAAACATAAACTATTCTATCCTTCAAAATAGATGCAGTGATTACTTTATGATTGTTGTCAATTGGTTCCCTTGAAAAATCTTTCCAACAGACTTTTCCTAATACTGAGTCAACATTGTCAAAATATTAATGCACATAAATACCAAATTTTGTAGATAAGAAAGCTATTGAAGAATCCAAATTATAACAATTGAGCTTCTTGAACCCATTCCAAGAGTCATTCCAGAATTGAGCCTGTTTACCATCATTTATTTCCCAAGATAAATGAGGAAGGATTACTTTTTTGCAGGACAATATGAAATTCCACATTGCAAAACCACTTGGAGGATTTAAAACTGTGAAAATTCTTGATGAGATTTGACTATCCAGATACTTATTTTGCATTATATGACACCATTTTAATGCTGGTTTTGAGAACAATCGCCAAACCATTTTAGCACCCAAAGCAACATTTCTATCATTAAGATTTTGGAGACCTGCACCTCCCTTTACATTACTCAAACACATACTTTCCAGAGAAACCAAAGGTATCTTTTTTTTCCATCTAAATTACCAAACCACAGGAATTTCCTGATTAATTTTTGAATTTGAAGCAAAATAGATTTAGGAGCTTTCAATACTAACATAAAGTAATTAGGAATGGACGACATAACTGATTTTGACTAAAATAATTTTGCCTGCTAATGAGAGCCAACGACCTTTCCAGGAGAGTAATTTTTCTTGAATATTTTGAATTATTTTGATCCAATAAGAAACCCTACTTTGACCTGAGAAGAAAGGAATACCAAGGTATTTACTTGGCAAATGATCTTGGCTAAAACCAAAAAGCTTGACAATAGACTTTTCAGTAGAGGCTTTAGTGTTAAACAAATAAATAAAGATTTATCTACATTTACTTGTTGGCCTAATACTCTTGTGTAGTTATCCAAAAGGATTTTTACACTTTTTGCTTCTACCATATCTGCTTTACCAAATAGAAGAGTATCATCAGAAAATAAAGAATGAGTTACAAATATATTTGCATTTGGGAAAATAACTCCTTTTATCTTCCCTTGAAGATTTGCATTTTTAAACGATCTACTCAAAGCTTCAGCCAGAATGATAAATAATAATGGCAATAGTGGATCACCTTGTCGGACACCTTGAGAAGAGTTAAAAAAACCTATAGAAGAACCGTTAATTAAAACAAAAAACTATTCCCCAGAAATGCAAGCCATTATCCATTTACACCATTTAGGAGAGAAGTTGAACTTCAAAATCACTTGTTTCAAAAAACACCAATCAACTCTATCATATGCTTTTTGCATATCTAGTTTAATTATCATGGCTGACAATTGATTTGAGGTTATGGTATGCAAAGTTTCATGAGCCACAATTGCTCCTTCTAGAGTTTCTCTGCCAGGAACAAAACCACCTTGCTCCTCGAATATGAGAGTGGAAATGAGAGGATGAAGACGAAGATAAATGGATTTTGTGAAGATTGTGTATATTGTATTGCATAATGAAATAGGTCTGAAATCTAAAAATGACTTAGGAGACAATATTTTTGGAATGATTGCAATATTTGTGACATTGAACTTTTTTAACATTCCACTAGACTTCCTTGATTCTTCTAGAGCACTTAAAATATCAAATCCAATAAAATCCCAACATTTTTGAAAAAGATGGTGACATTGAAAAAACAACCTCTTTAAGTTATTTAAGAGAAAAAGGAGCAAGCAACCTCAAATTATCATCCGAAGAAACCAAAGGGGGAATATGCTGCAAAAGTTCCTCTTTTTCAGCAGATAAATCCCCATTTGAATTGACAGGCTTTGATAACAATTTTGAGAAAAATTTAACTGCTTCATTTTGTATATCTTTCTCATTAACAAGAATTCCTCCTGGAATACTATCTTGAATAGAAAATATTGCAGATTTTGATCTTTTGGCCTGAACTGAGTGATGAAAAAAATTGGTATTCTTATCACCATCTTTCAGCCACAATTCCCTAGATTTCTACCTCCAGTATTCTTCTTCACGAGATAACAATTCTATCCATTCAAGTTGCAATTTATTCTATTCTTCAAATGTATTGTTATCCAAACCGTTTTTAATGACTTTCTCATTTATTTCTACTAGCTTTTTATACACCAGATCCTTTTGAGAAAAAATATTTTTGAAAACTAACTGGTTCCAAGACTTTAAATTCTTCTTGACATAATCCAATTTATTACTTAATTGGAACATTTTAGAACCTTGTATATAAGGAGCAGAAAACCACCACTGTCTTATACAATTAATTATGTCAGGATGTCTAAGCCACATGGACTCAAATTTAAAAGAGGAATGATATTTTGACTTGAAAATATTATCAAATATAGTCAAAGAAATGGAAAAATGATCAGAGGCTATCAAGGGTAAAATTTCTAAAGAGGAAGAGTACTTCAAACCAATCCAATTTGAAGAAATTAAAAATCTATCTAACTGCTCAGCAATTTGCAAGAAATTCTTTCTTCTATTGGTCCAAGTGAATAGACCATTTATAGGAACTACATCCCTCAATGCATTATCTTGAATGAATGATGCAAAATCAGATATAACAACTTTAGGAGGGCTTACTCCACCTTTTTTCTCCCACTCGTTAGCAATAGCATTAAAATCACCAACCAAAAAAAATTTATCTTGACCCATCAGATCAATTTTTGCTTTGAGTAAAACCCAGAGTTGTTTTTTATCAGAAGAACTGGTCGGGCCATAAACATTCAAAAGCCAAAATGAAAGTTCAAAATGAGAAACATACATTAACTGCCAATTGTGGTGAAATGAAATATTCGAAATACTAATTTTCTTAGTATTCCAAAGAGTTATTAAACCACCCGAAGCCCCTTGAGAAAGGGAATGTGATGCACCCCAAAGGAGCCATTTGTTTCTAATTGAAGAAAATGACTCTTCACAAGTTTTTGTTTCTTGTAAGAGAATAATGTCAGCCCCTTAAACATCCAATTGTTGTTTCACTTGGGACTTTTTGCCAGAGGCATTTAAGCCTCCGACATTCCAAGAAATGAGTTTCATTGTATCTTGGGAGAGCAGCAAGCTCTCCTAGGCCTTTTTTGTGTTGAAGTATTACCTAGACTGGCGTCTAGGGTCAATTGAATTCCCTTTGAGATTTATTCCTGAAGCTTCGTAGCTTTAACAAGTATTATTAGCCATAAGATGTTGAGAGGATTTCTTGAACTCAAATTATTATTTTAAAACAAAAATGTTCACTCATTCCCCCACCTTAAGCCAATGAAGGTCAATGGAAATGATCTCATATAACTCACTAACCTCAACCACTTTGATATTGTGATGCAAGGAAAAGTGACATGCTTACAACTTAGCTAAGAAAAATTGAAGCTAGAGATACAAAAGTATCTTGGGAAACTATTGTTTATGGTGCAAAGAGGGACATTTGTGTATGTAAGAAACTTACTTTCCATACACTATGATAGAAAGAGCTACTACAATAAATAACTACCTTCCTTCAATTAAACCATCAAGAATCCTGCAATGTCTACATTTACATTTCAAATGTGGTATACAATCCTAATAGTTCCCTCATGTTGAAGATGAGTGGTGCTAAGAAATAACTAGGTGGATTGCATCTTTGGCATGGAACGTCCCTAGATTATATGAAACTAAATGAAGAAACTGTTAGAGAGAATAACATCAACAATTACTTGGAGTTTACCAATATTAGCAAAAAAAATATAATGAATTTGTAGCATATTTTGATGCTAGATTCACTAACATTAACAATGAGAGCAAAATATTTCGGTGATGAGCTCAATTCTGAGGTGGAATTTTTGAATGTGCATTAGGTGGGAAAGGTTTTTCCATATCAAATTTGAAATAATGGCAATGGTTTTTGTAGTTGTAAGGTTTTGGTTAGCAATAGTGTTGTTGGTGTTAGTTCTAGTGGGTCCTCTCTTATGGAATTCAAAGTTCAGGTGTCTGTTTGTTCAGAGTTTTGTCATAATGGGACTCCCTCTTTTCTTGAGGGGCCACAAAGGCTCAACTTGTGTTGGGTAGTACATCATTTGTTCCCTCATCTGAGGCTTTGATCACTAAGGTTGATCAAAATATTAAATTTGGTTTAGAAGGTCCTTTTAAGTGTTGCAAGTGGTCAACTCTCTTTAGTGCTAAACCTAAAGGTGGAAGTTCTTTACCTCTAGTGTCTATTCATTTTGACCCTAGTTCATGTGAGTTTTCTATATCCATCCCTAACACCCTTATTGAAAAGAGAGTCTCCATAATTGATATGTCCTTGGTGGGTAAGTTTTTGGGCCCTCGACCTAATATTGACCTGGTCAGATCCTTAGTTTTTAAGAGATGCAAAGAAAAAGGCCAGGTGGATGGTGCTACCATGGCTAAGGGTTTCTTCTCTTTTTCATTCTCTTGTGAAGAGGATTTGAGAGTTGTTGTTTTAGGTGGTTTGTCGCTTAGTGGTAATTCAACTCTTGATCTTAAAAAATGGGAACCAAGGTTTGACACTTCTACTTGTTCTTTCAGTTCAATTCTTGTTTGGATTAGGCTTCTAGGCCTCCCAATGGAATTTTAGGATGAAGAAGTTTCTAAGGCTATTGCCAATGGTTTTTGGGTAGCTATTGTATGACCTCAAAATAACATGATTGTAAAGCATGAAATAAATGAATTACAATCAAACAAGATCAAAACAATAAAGCAAGCAAGGTAAATTGATTCAAATATGAAATCATTGTTCAAAACACAATACAATTTTACCCTAAGTGTAACTCGATTGCTCTCCTCTATTTCACCTTGAGAGAAATGGTGTGAATATCTTTGCTCTCAGATTTGTATTTAGCACAATAAACATAAAAGTACCTACAAAATATGAGTATAGTTTTCTTATGTGATCTCAAATGAAAAATGATTGAGAGGATGGTTCAATTTATAGATATTCAATGACATTGATCAACAGTCAAGATCAAAAGAGAGATTGAGAATATCAATGGTTAAGAATTGATGAGAGTAATTGAGGTTCAGTTAAGTGGTTGCATGATTTTAGTTAATTGATTGTATGATTCAATTAATAGGATTTATTGAAGTGTTAACTGAGACTAGTGGTTAGTGGACTGAATTGATTGCTTAGAGAACTCAAAGGGAGTGGGAGTGAAATGGATTTGATCACGTTGTATCAAAGAAGATTAAAAATAGTGGGTAAAAAGAGATGAGGACTAGTGGCATGATGCCCCAATCACTAGAAATATTATGATGAGGTAGTGGTATGCCCCCTCGAGAGGAAAAGTGGGTTCAAATAAGACAAGTGTGCTCTTGAAATAGATGGGAGGGTTATAGGATAAAGAATATCATGACATGGAAAAATATAGGGATGATGAATATATAGTTATCCATATATTCATAATCCCTATATTTTTCCATGTCATGTTATTCTTTATGATCATTATGATGCAATTATCTAAGCAACCTATATTTGATATTGTACTTGATGTTATACACTAAGGTATAAATAACCAAAGTGGTAATGTGCCAAGTACGTGATTAAAAAGGTAAAATACAAACATATGCCTTATGAAATCATGATATGGAAGATCATAATTCCCCTATGGAAATATTATTCAAATAACATAAGAGATGCAAACAATGATAACACACACAAGAAACAAGAAATAATGCACAACAAACCAAAATAAAAACAAGACTATGCCCCAAGTCAAGCTAAAAATTGATTAATTTATTGAGGAGAGAAAATTTAATGATAACAATGCATACCCCAAATACTGTGTCGTTAAAAATTTAATAAAAATAATAGTATTGGGAGGGATACATCCCTATCATGATAATTTCATAGTGGATCAATAGATTTCAACTGATTTGGATCTAAATTGATGAATTCTTTTGAGATGATGTGGTAGATAGCAATATTGGATTGCAACGATTAGAATTGATTGCATTGGATGGATTTATTTGTGATTTTGGATTAGAGAGGTTGATGGAGGATAAATGGATTGGAAAGGATGGTATTTCATAGAGGGTATGATGGTTATGATAGATGAATGGACAAGAACCAATGACAAGGGAAAAACAAGGCTTGGTAAAAGGATGGGAGGATGGATGAATTGCTTAGAGTGGAGATAGATGGATTGAGTGGTGGATGTGGTATTAGAGATATTATGATAGAAGTGGGGAGCTCCAAGGAATATGTTAAAAAGGAACAAGATTCCCCACACTATAGGTAGTATAAATTAAAATGGAAGACTAGCGATAAATGATGTGCATGAGATGGAAGGATAGTATATCAGGGATATGAATGGTAGAGGAAGTAAGGTTTGCATCGTCCAAAGCATGCATGAATATTTTTCCATTGGTCATGATCTAGATCAAAGGAGGGAATGGAAGATGGATTTAGATAGGATGAGTGGAAGGAGATAGGATGAAGGATAGGAGATGAAGGATATTGAAGGATGTGGATAATATATGGTAGATAAGATAGAATGGAGGATGCATGGATATTTTTTCCCTAGTATTATAAAGATAAAAGGAGGGAAAGGAGGATGGAAGGAGATAAGATGGAGGAGAGGGTGAGGGATATAAGATTAATTATGTGGATAAGGTGAGGAAGATAATATACATGATTTTTATGAAGATCCTTATCCTTGTCAAGTTCAAAGGTGGAAAATGGGGATGGATTTAGATAGGATGATGGATAGGATATGAGGGATAGTGGAAGGTGTGGATAAGGTGTGGTAGGTAGGATAGCATGGATGAATCTTTCCCCCAAGTGTACAGTTTTAAGAGGATGGGGGAATACACCTAACACTTGTTTGATATATTTTCATTATGATACTTTCCCAAGGTGTAGTAAGAATTTTTTTTCACCACTGGACAAATGATTTCTCTTTACTCTTTTTTGGAGTTTTTGGATACTTGGAATACTTTGGATGGAAAAGGATGAGGATAAGTGGATTTGAAAGATAATGGATGGGTGATTTAGAGATAGAGAAAGGACCCAAGTTCCTAGTTTCATGTATGGTATCCTTTGGAATAAATGCTACATTGGACCATGGAAATTGGAATTATGCTCATAGTCATTGGTAGAATGATGGTAAGGGTGATAAAATGAATGGGGAGATGGAAAGGGATAATTATTTATGAAAATGATTGGATGAAAGGGATGAAAAGATGGAAAATAGATGTTGTAAATGGATGGGTTGTTGGAAGAATTGTGGATGAGTGGATGGAAATATTGGCAAGATCAACATTAGCATACACCTTGAGGGGTGGTGAAGTTGAAGAAAAGTAGATTTTGAATTAGATGGGGGGTGGAATTTTTAGATTTAGATGACAGAATGGGAATAAATTTTTGTAAATAGGGGACCAAAATGTATGAAGAAGATGGGTAATTTAAATATTTAGATTTATATGGAGGCATTTGGATTTTGGAGGGGGGGGGAGTTATTTTATTTGGATTGGGAAGGGGATCATGACATGGATTGGAAAGAGTGATTCACCTTGATTGGAAATGGGATCATAAGGTAGATGAGAGGGGATGTCTTGACCTTGATCTAGAGGTACATCTAGGGTAGCATGCTTTGAATAAATAAATTGGCATGGTTCATTTGGTTTGGATGGTGTAATGGGGAAGGAGTGTTGGATTAACTCCTCTAATTAGGTGGATAGAGGTATAGGAGATTCATGAAGTTCATAAGATTGGGTTTTGATAGTTTTTATGGATCTGGTGGTGTTAAGATTTTGGATTGGAATAATGGGTGTGGGGTGACATGGCTCCACAACTTTGTGATGGGGATTTTTTAATGTTTTATTTGCTTGAATTATTTGGAGGGATTCATGAATGAAATAGTTCAAGGATGGGGATGATGTGGATTTGTAAGATTGGGATGATTTGGAGGATGTGAGAGATGAAAATGTGGAATAATAAGTGGAAGCTTTGATGGATAGGTAAATTGAGGATGAGGAAAGGAACTTGAAAAGAGGTTTCCGAGATGGAGATTTTGGATTTGGATGGGGTTTGAGGGGAAATTTGGATGGAGATTTAGTTTCCTTGTTAAAGGAAGGGGGAGGATGATTAATAGGATATGAATTAGGATTAGATGGGGATGAGGAGGATGAAAATTTGGCACCAAAACTTATGAGATATCTAGCCATAAAATCTTTATCATTTTTAAAGTGATAGGTGAAGATGAAATTAGTGGGGGCTTGGTGATTGTTAATTATAAATTGGTAAATTTTTAGATGTATGAAAAGTTGGTGGATGAGGATAGTTCATCTTGGTTAGAGTATGTGTAGGATCATGATGGTCCAAAAAGTGGCGATATGAAAAAAGTGGCATTTTGCATTCACCCAAAAATGCGAAAATCTCAAGTTGACTTTTTGTTTGGGTTGGGTGTCAGTGCATTGCTCCATAGCAATTCCCAACCCAAAGCAATAAAAATCGGATATTCGATTTGTGTCAGGTTATATACGCTAATACTTTGGTTTTATAAATTGGATATCCAATTTTTACACACATAGACCCAAGATTAATTAGGAGGTGGAGGGTGGGAAGGAGAGAGGGAGAGAGGGAAAGGGAGAGAGAGGGAGAGGGAGAGAGAGAGAGAGAGAGAGAAGATAGACAAACAAAGAGAGACAAAGGGAAAGGGAGAGAGAGAGAGAGAGAGAGAGAGACAAAAGAGGGGGAGAGAATTAGGAGGGGGAGAAAGAGGGGGAGAAAGGAGGGAGAGAGTATAAGGAGAGAGAGAGAGAGGGAAAGGAGAAAGTGGAGGAAAGGGAGGAGAGAGGGAAAGAGGATGAAAGGGGAGAGAGGGGGAGAAGGAGAGAATGAGTGAGAGAGAGAAAGGAGGGAGGAATGGGAGAGAGGAGAGATAGTGGGAGGAGGAGAACTGAACAAGGGGAGATACTGAGAGAGAGAATTAGGAGAGAGGAAAGGGAGAGGGAAGAGGGAAAGAAAGGGTGAAGAAGAGAGAGAATTAGGGAGGGAAGGAGGAGAAGCCAAGAGAGGAGAGAAAGAGAGAGAGAGAGAGAGAGAGAGAGAGGAAGAGGGGAAGAGGAGGAGAGAGAGAGAGAGAGAGAGAGAGAGAGAGAGAGGGAGAGGGAGAGAG
>CM021106.1:522107403-522149739 GCA_007115665.2 Sequoiadendron giganteum | reverse complement strand
GAATGGGAGAGAGAGAGAGAGAGAGAGTTAGGAGGGGGGAGGAAGAGGGGAAGAAGGGGAGGGAGAGGGGAAGAAGGGGAGAGAGAGAGAGAGGAAAGGGAGAGAATTAGGAGGGAAAAGGAGAGGAAGAGGATGAAGGGAGAGAGAGAGGGGAGAGGGAGAGAGATAACTGAGAGAGAGAGAGAGAGAGAGAAGGGAGAGGGGAGGAATGGGAGAGAGAGGGAGAGATAATTAGGAGGGGTAAGGGAGAGTTGAACAAGGGGAGATAGAGAGAGAGAGAATTAGGAGGGGGAAGGGAGAGGGGAAGAGGGGAAGAAGGGGTGAGAGGGAGAGAGAATTAGGAGGGGGAAGGGAGAAGGTAAGAAGGAGAGAGAGAGAGAGAGAGAGAGAGAGAGAGAGAGAGAGAGAGGGGAAGAAGGAGATAGAATTAGGAGAGAGAAAGAAGAGGGAAGGATAGAGAGGGAGAGAGAGAGAGAGAGAGAGATAATTAGGAGGGGAGAGAGAGGGGAGGGAGAGGGGAGAGTTGAAGAAGGGGAGAGAGGGAGAGAGAATTAGAGGGGGAAGGAGAGGGGTAAGAAGAGAGAGAGAGAGAGAGGGGAGAGAGAGAAAGAGGGGAGAGAGGGAAAGAGATAATATTTAAAATATTTTATATATTAGTAATATTAACTAGTTATATAATATTTTATATATTAATTATATATATAAAAATATTTATACATTAACTAAAATATATAAATAATATTTAAATATTATACGTAATAATATTATATATTATATATTATACATAATTATGTAAGAGATTATCATAAATTGTATATTATATATTAAATTATAAACTATATTGTATATTCTAAACTAGATATATTAAAATAAACTGTAAACTATTTATTGCATTTTTTAAATCATATATTATAAACTATATTACATTTTTTAAAATCATATATAAAATATATCAGATATCCAATTAAATCGAATATCCAATATTTTTGACACAAACCTTAGTACCTAGGGGTTAATAGCCTCCTGCTTGCTTTTGAATTTGGCTAGGACATGTCAATCCTAAGAAGTCAACACAAAAAACGTGTTTAACAACTTACTTTATTTTTCTAGACTTCGCCCAAGTGGCTGATGACTTTTTTTTACCCAAAATTGATGAAACAAAAAGGGTTTTTAAAGGATCTATTCTCAACTTTTCACTAATATGAATTATGCTTTACTTTGAATTTAATAAATAATCATTATTCATTTTCTATTTGAATTATGACTAAAGTCATGATTGATAGGCTAATTGAAAAACATCTATAACTTTCAAATGGTATCACATTTTTTGAATTCAAAATATGTGTCACATTCTATGCTTCGCATACTATAGGATTAAAAAACAATGAATTTCATGAAGTTTTGACCAAGTTAAGGTGGTCAAACATATGAGTTTTTATATTTTTTAAAAGTTGTAATAAAAATTCATAATTAATTATTTACTTGGAAAAAAATTACAAAAAAATATGCATCACATTGAGGAATGAGTCCTCTACTTATATGTAAAATCTTATAAAAAAATATTATAATTTTATTATGGTTAGGATGGTCAGACAGACACCTACTTCTAATTTTTTCCCTAAAATTTAAGTACTATTGCATTGAAATTTCAAATTTTCACCATATAGATTATTTTTTTAAATAAACCTAGTATTTTAGAAACTACATTCAATTTTCTACTGACTCTATTCTTACTTATTTTTGAAATAATATAGATAACTTATTCAAATTTTTACGTCAAGTTTCCTAACTCTAATTTTTCAAAATTTTCATCACCACTTAAGGGCATATTTTTTCTATGATGATCCTGCACATACCCATCAACAAGACTAACCTCATCATCATTAATGTAATTGTGGTTTCCCTTGATTATGATTCTTGATCTTTCTGGGGTAGGATATGGTTTCATGATGTTTGATTGGGTTGGGATGGATGAGAGGGGATTATAATTTATTATACTAGATGGAGGATAGATTATATGGTTGGATATGGTAGAGAATTGGTTAGAATATGAAATTTTAGGATTGATTTGGATGAGGATGTAAATTATTATGGTGGAGTATAAATTTATTGGGGATAATAATAATAGGACCTAACCATGAATATAGAAGATTGTATTCAATTTGGATTGAATAGATAGATGAAGAACTAAGTTGGTTAAGAGATTGGATTGGAAAGATTTCAATGTATGAGAGATGGTTTTGGAGGGATTTAGAAGATTTATATGGATAAGGGATTAGATTGGAAGGAGGATAAATGGATCTAGATGATTTGGATAGATGAGGGATTGGATAAATAGATTTGGGTAATATTTTTGGAAGATTAGTTAGATTTGGAACTAAAACAATCAAACAAAAGTAACTAGGAGGATTTTGGATTTTATAGGTAGCACTAGTGTTGTACAATAAGAAACTCCAATCACAAGAACAAGCCTATATTATTCAAGTGGGATTTTTATTCCTTGTGGAATCATAATGGCCACTTTTGTCTCCACTCAATTGGAATGATGGCATTTGTCCATTAATACGATCTACCACATGAATGGATAGATAAGGAATGCAACGTCAAATACCACCTTACACCCCTTACCTTAGAGGACTAGCCTTGCCTAAAGTAAACTCTATCTTACCATATGGAGTTATAGTGGTGCACCACAAGGAAAAATGGCTTAAAGGTCTTAACCTAGGATGAACAAGATTGCTAGGGAGTCATCCAAATACCTCAAGGGTATGTGAGGCCAAATATATAGATGAAATGGAATAATTCAAAAAAAATGAGAGGAGAGAGTAACTCACTCTCCACCTTCATTTCTCCAAGATATTAATTTCTTGGAGCCTTAGCATAGATTGACAAGATTTCACTTCCATAAGGGGCGTCTTTCGAATCACCCCCTACATTTTATACTCTACCAAAACATGGGAGTTGAGGTCATCCCTTGGCGTGATTAAATCCCCAAAAATTCCCCCTAAAAGGAATGATCCAAGTATTTTTGGTCACCCAATATCATATTAAGTGTAAGGAGAGAGCACAAAGATGTTAGGTTCCTCAATATAAAAATGAAAAGAAAACAAAAGAGATTAAGTGATGTTTTTTATCCTCAAAACCATAAAATGTTGCAAGAGGAGAGAATACACACCACTCACCCAAATACATAGAAAGAAATATTTTTCCCCTTTACTAAAAAGAAGTATTCCTAGATTAGTGGAAAAAATAAAGTCTTGGACAAGAAAATTTGCAAGAAAGATGTTAATAGTTTATGATTATTTTCTTTGATAAGTGACTTCAAGCTACACAATAATGGATTAGGTACCAAATTTATCAAAGAAAATTATTTTTAGCATTGGGACAACCATAAAAAATTTGGACCATTTCCCTAAAATGGAAGTCTTGGGAAAAGGCACTAATTCATATGATGTGAGTGCTGAAAAAAGGTTGAAAGTGTCACTCTAAGGAAGTGAAAATATATTGTCAAAAGTGTTGATTCTACACAAAAACAAAAATTTAGTGAATTTTCTAGAAAATAGAGGAAAATAATAGAGACAAAAAGATGAAGAAAATGATTGAAATGACTAAAAGATAGGTTAGTTGAAAATAGAAAGTTGAAAAGGTAAAAAAAAGTGGATATTTAGATATTTGAAGTGGAAGCATTGATCTAGAACAAAAGCACCAAATTGCACAAGTGTTGAAAGGTGTAAGTGTTAATCCATAGGGTATAAGTTTGATTCTAGAATGGAAGTGTTGATTTTTGTTAAGAAATAATACCTACAACTTGAAAAGGTCAGATTTCCTAAAAAAAAGGTTAAAAAACAAAAATGATAGCCATAGAGGTTAAAAAGGAAGAGGCAAGATTTGTCTTGCTTCACACTCCCAAGGAGGTGAGGGAATTCTAAATTAAGATTCATTTGAAAAGGGAGTCTTGTCACATTGGATAAGATTAGGGACTGACTAGTCTAAATCAATTAAATAATTATGTATTAATTAATTAATTTAGTTGTCTACATAATTTTGGGATAAGGTTGACTTAATTAAATAAATATAAAAATTTATTTAATTAAGGCAGGGGATAAAGGTAAAGGATAAAATAACTAAATTTAAGTAATAAATATTTAGATGATCAAGAATAAGTGTGTCAAGTATGAACAAATTTAGGTGTCTACAATACATATACATTTGTGTATGTATGTATATGTGTATATACACCTATACATACATATACACACATATGTACATATATGTGTGGGAGATACACACATGTACATATACACATATATGTATTATGTACATATGTGTGTATATATATGGTAAATATTCTCTACAAATTAGATAGTTACACTATAAATAAAGAGTAGGTGGAAGGAATTGCATTTTAGAGGATACAAACTTCAAAATTAATTTTTCTTAAGTTTTTATAAAAATATACATAAAAACTAATTTAAATTTCAAACTAAAAATTAAAGTTGTAATTATAATTAATGTAGAAGTCACTAGAGTGTAAAAATAATCACAACAACAATGAAAATGTTGAGTCTCATAATTAAAAGCTTTAAGTTCTTAGTAATAGGGAAAGGGGACTTCAAGTTTGGAATAAGTTTTACAAAATGCATAAATTATCTAATTGTTGATTACCCTTGTCTTGACCAAAATTCTTCTCATCATATCTTATGGAAATATTAGCTTAGATGGGTGTATAATTTTGATTAGAGGCTATTTATTATTAAGTATATGAGCTATTCCAATATGGTAGTAGACTCAAAGTAAGAAATAACCCCTATCAAAAAAAAAGAGATCTTGGGAAATTTTAATTTTGACAAAAAGTGATAGGCCTATGAGGAGTCTATATTTCTCTATCACCCAATGAAAATCTACTAATAACCTAATAAGAATGGTTGTAATACCTAGTAAGATCGGTGAGATGGTCAAGCTCTAAGATTATTTTCTTCTCATAAGACTATATTTATAAAAATAATTTAATAATTAGATAAATTATTTATGGCATACAAATATATTACCAAGAATAATTTTAAAAAATCTAGCATTTTTCCTACTCTTTTAGAGATGAAATAAAATTTCAAGTCCTAACAATAAATGATTTATGTGCAATCTTAATGGGAAGATGCATAATACCACTTGATAGAGCATCTCTCAAAAAAGTGGCCCAAGGGTGGAGACAACATATATTTGATAATTTATAATTGTTGTTTGGGATAAAATTACAAGGGATCACTCTTCCCATCAACCAATTATTTTTATTACGATCAATTTTAAGAAATCCTACAATTGTATATATTAGTATTCTATTTTTTCTATGTTTTAAAATCCTTAGGATTTGTTCCTAACTTTAAACAACATGTGAAAACTCCTTTTAATGATTTTTTATATAACTCACCATTAATGATTACATGTCTAAGTATTTTGGACTCCTTGAATATATAATAAAATATTCCCTTCTTTGTACCTCTATATATGTTTTAACTGTTATGGATTTTCATATATCCTCCCTCATAAATCATATCAAGGACTTATTTAAGAAATTACACTTTTACAAGACAACAAATTAATTCCTTATTTTGTTAATCCTAGCCTTGAAAGCGTTTGGACACTTTCCACAAAGCTTTCAGATCTCTTATATAAAATAATAAGACCCAATGTTTTAGGCAAGTTTCCATTTCTATTTTTTATAGGCTTAATTCCTATACATATGGTCTCGGATTAAGTTTGATTATTTATTATCACCTCATTTGCTTAACGATTCTCCCTATTTTATCTCTAAATTATGTGCTCCAAAGGATTGTGAAAATGATAATTTGTTGGGTACTAGACCTATTTTCATAGTATAACTTTTTTATTTACATTAAATTTTTTGAAGCTAGAGCCATGTGGTACTCTTCTTATTAGTCCCCTAAGAATTGTGAAAAATATAATTTGTTGGGGTACTAGACCTATTTTCATACTATAAATATTTATATTTACACTAAAATTATTGAATCTAGAACCCTATGGCACTCTTCTTATTAGTGCCCTCCATGGTTGGTTACAAGATTCTTGAAATTTTCTTGGATGTACTTTCTCTAGGCTAATATCATAATGGTTTGTATTTCATATATTTTCTTTGGATATTTTTTCTCTTTAAAAAGAAGGGGGTGGAGGTAATATATATTTATTTGTTCCATAAATAGATTAACAAAAATCTTGAAATAAATGAAGCTTGGAAGGTCCTTATTAAACATATATTAAGGTAAAATCTTTAAATAGTAGAGGACCTTAAAATTTTTGGCTATTATAAACTTGTGCCTACACCAATCCCTTCAATATCCAAAGTGTACTTGTTATGAAAAATTATATTGAAGACTTGGGAACCAATCAAATAGTTCCTTTATTAGAAAGTGGATTAATATAATATTACGATTTCCATCAATTTTAACTCTCTAGTGACCACCCTCCTTAATTATCATGATTTTAATTTCATGGGGGGATCCTCTGAATATAATCTCTTATTATATGTAGTACATGTATTTATTGTTGGATCAAAATATTAGAAATTGAATATTGAATACCCTTCAAAATATAGAGTCCATCCTTGATATTCCTACCATATTTAACATGAGATATGATCACCTTTGCAAAATATCATTCAAACCAAGATTAATAAAAGAAAAAAATCCTTACACAAAGCAAAACAAGATACAGTTGATCTCTAATACCAAATAAAAATAAGCTAGTTAAAAATAATAAAATTATTACTTAACCTAAAGACAAGAGAAATGCTTAATAGGAGAATAAACAACTTGCAAAATGCAATACAAAGAAAGATCACAGAAAAAAAGGTATACCTTGTGAAAACCCTTTGAGGAAAAATTCTAACATCAGAGGAGCGCTCAATGTATTATCTTCAACACCAAGATTACAATACAATGTTAGAGTATTATTTACTTCAATATATATTTGAAGAAATTTTAGTAGTGTAACCTATGTAAATAAAACCGTACATCAAACCTCCATCTCAAGAATCTAATATATAAGCAAGTCCAAATGAAAAAAACTATAAATTATTATCAATACCATGAGCCCAATTTGGATTCCCTAATGCATGGTTAAAATAGGTCAATGACTCCCCAACACAATTCAACCTTGACCGTGAATATTATGTAACTCTAAATGTGGTAGATTCCACCTACCAAAGTGGGGCACTCCATGTTGGATTATTCCACCTTCTT
The DNA here is from genome assembly GCA_007115665.2 of Sequoiadendron giganteum. NCBI lineage: Eukaryota > Viridiplantae > Streptophyta > Pinopsida > Cupressales > Cupressaceae > Sequoiadendron > Sequoiadendron giganteum. The sequence continues at coordinate 522,142,486 of CM021106.1, read as the reverse complement.
ACAAAATAATTCTTTTGCACATCCTAGGTTAAACTTTAGCATCTTATAATTTCATACATTCTCTTATAATATATCAAATAACAAACAACAATAAACAAAGACTCTAATTTAGAAATCTTGAGATTCCCTCCAAGTGGAATTCACACTTTCCCACATGGGATCATTATTTCCTAAAAATAATAAATAAATATAAAAATTAAAACTTATAGGATATACAATACCTAATCTTAACACAAAAATATGAATTTTAGAGATATAAAGTAGAAGTAGAGATATAAAGTAGAAGTAGAAGGTGTTGCATGTCAACATGGTTAATATTAGGTTTAAGAAAGTTAAAATTGTTATTTTTGAAAGGATTTATTAGGATATTTGGAAGGATAAGAAGAAACAACAATAGTATGCAGATTAGGAGCTAATGATTTGATCTTTCCAATTATATTCTCATAATCCTTCAAAGCAACACATAGGTTAGGGAAAAGACTATAATTCTAAAGAAAAATCTTATCTTAGATAGGTGTCAATAGATTATCTATAAATACACATTGAATATCACCACTCTAAAACATGGTCCTTTAGAGTGTAGGGAAAGAGCTTGGCTAAAATATGATCATCATAAATGAGATCTATACATGTTACATTGAACAACAACATGCATTGTGGGGTTCCCCTCGCTATTAAACATTTTAAAATGAGAAGTCACAAGTGTAAGAGGTAAAGGGTAAGAAAAATTTCCATAACTTGAGAGGATTATGATAAAGGTTCATAAAGTTTAGGTCAAGAGGAAGAATATGGAAGGCCAATAAGTTATCATTGCATAATTCCCATGTTATTAATGAGCTGAGTAAGAAGTAGAGGTGTAGGAATTTAAACCCATGAGAAGGGTAAGTAGAAGTAGTTAAAGTAGTAATCGAGGCAATAGTAGGAGCGAAAAATAGATCATGGATTGGATGAGAAAAATAGAGACAAGTATGTAAAAATAGGTGGGGTAAAGAGGTGATTAAGAGAAACAAGTTGTGGAATAAAATAAATGAAGGTAAATTCCTTATAAGGTGGCATATAGATGTAATGAGTAATGGGTTTCAAAGTATAAATAATTGTAGCAATTATTTGGAAGATTTTATAATAAGTGATACAATGGGGCTTAGGAAAGTGGGATGATTGTAACACACAACTAGTAGTAGAGAAGGAATCATTCATATGGGTAAGGTCAGCCCAAAATACTATGTCCCACTTTTTGGCCAAAGTAGGACATTAGTATCAACACTTTTTTACAAAATTTCACTTTATGAAACCTATAGCAACTAAAGCATTAATAATTTGGAAATGATGTGAAATAGTGTTTTGTGAGGATTTGTGTGTAGATTCTTTCTTTTTTTAATTAGAGATAAATTATAATTTTTTTACGTAACTTTTAATAACTTATTTTTATAGTAAACATCATTTTTTAAAAGTGATGTTATGTTGTCACACATAACTTTTTTTATTGAAAGAATAAAATTATAATTTTTGAAATATAGATTTTAACATCAATATCTAGTGCATAGATAGTTTTTCATAATTTTTTGTTGCATAGTTTTTTAAATAATTTTTGAAGTCAAAGTAATTATAATTTGTACATAGGTGTATGTCGTCACGCATAACTTGTTTTGTATGTATTGATTTTTTTTGCTAAAACAAGAACATCAATACCTAGTGCACACACTTTTTTTAAAATTTGTTTTCTCTATTTCTCTATTTTTCTAAGTGTGTGAAACAAACACCTTGATGTTTAGTGAAAAAACAGCATTCACAAGAAATAAAAATATTTAAAATTATACTTTTTGAAAAGATTATAATAAGAGCTACATACTTACAAAACATAATTTTTAAATGACTATTTAATCTCCTCCATTGTGGGAATGGTTTAAGACTAGAGGGATTCTATCAAAGGGGGTTTGATCTAAGGGGGTATTATCTAACCTTCCTCAATTAAAACCCTTTAGATGGAGTCCCTCAAGGTTTAAATCATTAGTTTTTTCTAAAAAATATGTGATTTCAAGAAAAAATTAGGATATCCCATGTTTGGGACCCATTATTGTGGGATGACATGATAATAATGTTATTGATAAGAATATAGATAATATTATTAATTAGGGGGTGATGAAGGGGTAGGAGAAGCATAGGTGTAACTAGAAAACCTAGCTAAAAAGAGGAGAGTGGAATAATTAAGAGGTTTAGATGGGCAAGCAAGAAGAGATGATAAAGAATTATATTGCATAATATGATCATTGCATTGGAGGATGTCCAATATCTCATAAAGAAACATTAACATTGAGAACAAGGCATAAACTAAGGATGAAGGTCCAATATCATCATCAAGGGTGACCACCTTCTATGTAAGAATCTAAAAAATGGTTGACTAGCTTTGAGCACTTTCTAAATTAAAATTGAGCTAGGAAAGCCTTGTTGTCAAAATGGTCATCAAGGGAAACAATATAGAGGAAAAAAATTGTATGTTTGGTAGGAAGAGAAGGGAAATATCTTGATGGATTGAGATAGGAACTTTATTAGAAATGGAGGGAGCTCTGAAAAGAAAAATGGGAACTATGGCAAGTAGGGGTTATGAACAAGAGAGAGACCTAGAGAGGAATATTTGTTTAAATGTCTAGAGGAAGAGGTTAGAAAAGAATCTTTTTATTTCATTTTGAGCTTGTATTTATGTGTTTATAGGAAGAAGTGAGTAGTTTAAACAATTAGGTTCACCAAAATGTAGGGAAATTTTTAACCTTTTTTAATATATTTTTTTCTTAAAGTGAATGTAGAACATAAATCTATTGGTCTTTCCTAAGATAGCAATAAAAGTGGTTAGTAACATACACTATTATGTATGTTTTCTAAAGATAAAATACTTGTAGAGGAGGAAATTTACTACCCTCAAGTCTCAGAACAAGCAGAGTCTTCAAGGAGAAAATGGTCCTCAACTACCTCAAGGAAAAAAGCTTAGGTGACAAGATAATATGGTGAGAGTTCCAAAAACAGAAATAGTAGGTCACAAAGGTATTTTGGATAGACTAGCAAGCTCTTGGCCAAGGACGATGGCATGGCCCAAGGATGACAACACAACATGTTGGTGTCTCAATGACATGTTATTTCGTACAAACCAAAAATTGAGACTATCACATAAAATAACAAGATGACTACTACTATTCCGACTTACTAGGAACTCTTGAAATATAGGAAAATAATAGAGTATAACAAAAAATAAAATAAAGTAAAGTAAAATAAGTAAAATGTAGATTACATGAGATGCAGATGATGAAATGAAGGAAAAGAGAGAAAGCACTCACAATCGACCAAGCAATGAAACCTCCAACAAATAAATGTCTTCAATACTTGCACACACAAGATCAAGAGAAAATTTTGGGGCTATTTAGGGGATTGCCTTAGTCAAAGCCCTGTTTCAGTGTTTCCACCTCCATGGATAACCAGATAGATAGATAGATAGAAAGATAAATAAAAATAAAGATGAAATTCATAGACAAGGGTTGTGGTAAATCCAAAGATGCTCAAAGATATAAGACAAGAAATAGATATTACCTACAAGGCTTGAGGAAACCAAAGAGATAGAAAGAAAGATAAATTTGTGAGAGCCAAGAGAGTTGTAGAGAATATTGTGAGAGCTTGAGACCATTTTAGCAAGCAAGAAAGTTGTGCAAGCTTGAGCAACATAGAGAAACATATATTTTGAGAGAAAGAAAAGAGAGTTTTTGAGAGAGATCGAGAAGACCAAATAAATTGAAAATATGGATTTTGAAGAGAGAATATAAGGGAAAAGAAGGTTCTCAAGATTCTACAAGGCATCCCGAGCCATTTCCACTAACAAATGTAGGTGACAAGTAGTGAGACACTCAAAAAAATTTGTTTGAATGTAAAAATTTCACAGGATGCTAGCACTGTGTGCGGAGGTTCACACAACATGCTAGTGTCCAGACAAATTACACTAAAAAATGGTGGGAGCGAGAAAAATACAAGGTTGATAAAAAGGTAGTTGCTAAAAAGGGTATTGAGCATCTTGAGAGGGAAAAAGGTTGAGGTGAGGGCTAATATGGACCTACACAAATACTAGGGGAATGGACACTAAAGTGGATACAACTGTGTAGGTGAAATTGTAAGGTTATGCAATTTTTGACACTACACTACTTTAATCATCTAAGAAAATATAATAATAATGGGGATTTGTAGAGGTAGAAAAGTTATGCTAAATAAAAAAAACAATATTGAAAAGATGAAGAAATATTAAGAATGGTGTTCTTATTTTGAAGTTTAAGGTAGAGGAAAACTATTGATAACACACAAACTAGTTTTGAAAATAAGTTTATATAAATACATTGCCAACTTTACTAGTGCAAAAGCATCCTAATACTAAGAAATTGAAATATACAAAATTAGACAAATTCATATTGAATTAGAAATAAGGTTGTTATAGTGGCACCATCTATTATGGTAGTGACCTCTCCATATATGGAATTTGGATTTCTAGAGGATGTATTTGATGGCTTGCAAGTTTCCATCATGCTTGTAAATTTTTATTTGATATTTGTAAAAAATATATTGACCTTAAATTTATACATTGGGTATAAGAAAAATTATGATGACTATTTGAGAATTCATGTTGGATGAATACCTATTTGGTCTATTTCAACCCTAGATGCAATCTATAGTGTGTTGATAGCCTAAGGGATGCTTTACAATAGTAATAAAATATTTATGACATAAAAATCCTAAAAGCTTTGTAGGGTGTGTGAAGAATGCTCTATATAAGGAATGAATAAAGGGTTGTGGAAAAACCAAGATGCCATGGGACTTTGGAATGGTACAAGGTCATGACTCTTATAAGATTCATCAAGGTGTTAGTAAAATGGAGCTACATTAACAATGAAGGGAGTTCATAGGAGTAATAGAAAAAAATGGAAGTAATGGAATTGATCAAGGGGGTGGAACAGTAAAAGGGAAATACTAGCTTCAAAAGGATATGCTCACATGAATAGGAAATAATGTTTAGAATCAAGATAATCAATTCAAAAGAATGTTGTTGATTCAAGATATCAAAAATTCCTAATATTGAGAAGATAAGTTTTCCAAATCATGACATCTTTAAGATAAGGATCATAATTAATTATTTAAGAATCTAACTCAAATGATAGACAATATTAAATGAAAAAATATTACAAAGGTCATTCATGCAATCTATTAAACTAGTTCATTACATTTTATCATTACCATGATCATGGTGGTGACTAGGTCACTACCATGTTTGTGTTAGCATCTAGGATAGTATAGGTTTTCACAAATTCTAAAATTTAAACAAAAATACAAACTAGAAAATATTGGGGGTGAATTGACATCTTCACAATTGATAAAAGGTTGTTGATATAGATAAATGTAAATTAATTCATGCAAAGGGAATGCACACCAAAATGAGTGCATTACATAGACTATAAATTACAAAGTAGGCATTTTTTTACTCTACACTTTATATATTCTTGGGCAAGAAAATAACACTTTGACTATTATATTTAAACCTTGTTATACCTTACCTCAAGACAACATTATAATACAACCTTTGAAACCAAATAGACTCCTTTTAAAAGTGTGAGTACTTGTCATATACTAATATCAATCTAGTTTCTCTATTATCATGTTTCAAACCCATCAAGACAAATTTTTAGCTCACACAAATGAAATGTGAATAGAATACAAATCTCTAGCATGAAACATAAATCATATTATCTATTATGCTATAAGCAACTTGTTGAATGATTATGATAAAGGGATCTTATGGGGTAAACACAGGATCTTTAATATAATAAGAGCGCAAGAGACAAAAAAGAGGTGTATATAGTAATCCCTACCTAGTCTTTTAACCAAATCAAAAGCATGAATTTATTTGTCATTTCATTTTGAAATACACCTTTGTCTCAAATTTGTTGCTTATGGATTGCATTTATAGTGATAGGGACTCACCCAATTATTTCTCTCCCTTTAGTACCCAAATTGAAGGCCGTCTAGAAGGTTAGGTCCACCTTTAGAAATGAAGGGTGTGGGGGGTTTCCATGGCTTTGTAGATGGAAAAATGTTACCTTCATTATGTTCTCCCTCTCCTTCTCTTTCTCATTGTGAGATTATTTTCATTTAAGCAACCTTCATGGAATTACTGATTGGTATTAAAAGTAGTGTACTATTGATAGACCAATGTGGTTTTAGTTAGTCTTGAATTGATATATGTATTTTCAGAAATCTTTAAATTTGTTGAGGACATATATGGCATTATGTATTGATGTAATTTTTATTGAAATATTGCCACTTCAAGAATTTGTTATAAATTGATGAAAAGCATCACTAAATCGTATTGAACTCTAGTTTGATGAGTATGGTACTTTGTCTTTACAAGTAAATAAGATGTAAATATTTATATTTCTTGTTTGATCCATATATGGTAGATGTATTTGACACATGCTGAAAAATGATACGATGCACTTCCAATATGATTACTTAACCCAATCTGGATATGGATTCATAGTAAGAAGTCTATTCTAACTATGTCCTTAAGTAATAATAACACATTTTGTACTTAATCAAACACTATATCAAGACATGGTCTTGTAATTGAACAAACCATAATCTGTTGGCATATAATCGTCTTCATTTAGATACATATTTATGATATTCATACAAAAAAGAAACACCAAAATCAATGAAAACATAAAAAAACACAATTGAATCTTTCTTAAAAAGAAATATACTGTTAAATGTCAATTTTAATGTGTTTTCATTATGAACTATTAAGAATAAATCTAACTCCTTTAGCACAACCTTTTTTCCCAAATTACTAATTTAATCTACTTTAACTGATTCTCAATTTGTTATGAAACATCCATCGTTGTAGAATTGTAAGCAAGTGGTTGGATGTGACTCAAATAGCCCAAAAGCTCATTTTGACAGAAGTATGATTTATTAATCCCATTCACCTCAAAAGTATTAACATAACTTAAAACGCATGTCAAGGAAAGCACTTATAGCTCAGCGGGTTTGACACCCGTTCTGGTTTTAGTGACGGTTTTGTACTTATATTTGACTGACTTTAATGAGACAATACTGTCAATATTGACGGGAATGTGTTCAGAAAATTATAATCAAAATGTTTCAGGTTTTCGATACATCATTTGCCGCCCCTGGTTTCATTTGACGGCTCGCCCTGCCTGCCTGCCTGTCTTCAAAACATTCAATCCCTTTCTGGGGATTAGAAAGACAGTGGTTTTCCCCTGTTCTTCGCACCCACAAAAAATTCCCATTGCTCTTACCTTCCCTACAAGTATATATACATTTTCTCTTTCCCAATTGCTAATAGCTGTGCATTTACTTATTCCTTTGTCTTCTTAATCTCTGCCATTCTTTTCTGTTTTATTACAGAGATCAAGCTGCCTTTGGTTTGTAATACATTTGGCTTTGTGTAGGCATGGATCTTGCTACCGACGTTTTCATTCCGGAGGATTATGCGAAAAGCCGTTACTCAAGAAAAATGTGCCCCAAGCAACAGCCCAGCACTTCTACAAATCCCGCAGATGCCCGCAGCACGGATTGCTTGTTTTCACAAAAGAGTGAAAATCCCCCAAATATGAGTGGCGATTTCAACAAAGAGGAAATACTTTTGTCTTGTTTTACTCCATAATTGAGCTTTTTCACAGAATATGAGGGGGCTTCTGTTTACGATGAGAACTCATTTTGGTCCTCTGCAGCTTTTCTTTAGTGCTGGTATTTTCTGTTTTTATCGACTTTATACAAATATTTTGCAGGATTTTCGCATTCATGCATTTTTGGGGAAAGTACAATTGGCTTTCATATCTCTGAGTATCAAAATGGTTTTTCAATCGTTTCAAGTATGCGTGTTTTACTGTTGCTCTGTTCAGCTCTGTAATCTATTTCAGGTATAAAATAAGTTTCTTAATAGATTAATTAAACTTACAAAATCTGAGGGTTTGTAACTTTGGACGGTAATTTTGGTCTGAAGATGTAAAGAAATGGGAGGCTCAAGGGTTTATACCATGCAGAAGCAATTCGATACACAATGAATGAAGTCCGAGCAAATTTTAAAACGTAGCATTCAGATCTGCTTACGACCAGTTTAGTGTCCTTGCTTTTTAGTTCCGGACTGGCACAAAGGGTTCTTAACTGCTTTGGGTTAAGGGTTTATCAATGGCGTGCATCTCAGAATTTTAGAAAATATAAAATGAGAGGGGCGCTGTCCAGCCAATATGCTAGAACTTAGAAAATAAAAAATAACAAGCAAGTTTTACAATGTTCGCTTTCATTTTCTGTTCACCAATTTTTTTTTTGTCAATGGAATAGATAACCTTACCTGCCATTTTCTAAATTAAAATTATCATTTTAAAATTGCAGAGAAAAAAAAGTCTAATACTAGCAATTGCATCTTGGTGTGCAATGGATAAGCGGAAAAGGTATGGAAGATCAATTAGAAAATATTTAGTTTTTTTTTTTTTTTTGGGCATGCATTTATGCAGTAACTGAGGTCAATTGGCAAGTCATATAGAAAATGATGTTGCTTATGCAACAAAGTTTTCAATTGAGAAGTAATAGCTTTAAATCAACTATGCATCCATGTACAAGGATCCAAAATTTCAGAATTAAAAAGATAATCAAGTTCTACTACTAAAGAGGTCGTGTTATGTTTGCAATATAGAAAGAAGGATAGAGGAGAAATAAGGATATTAAGAGGGAGAGACAGAGAGAGGTGGGGGAGGGAGGGATAGGTAAGGAGATAGAGATAGGAAACAGAAATGGCGATGGTGATGGAGAAGGATAAGGATATGGAGAGAACCAAAGGAAGAGATAGAGATGGAAGAGATAAATATAGAGGGAGAGATAGAAAGATAAAGATAGAGATAGGAAGTGATATATAGAGAGAGGGAGAGATAAAGAGAGAGATAGAGGGTGAGTTAGAGAAATCTCAATATATAGAGAGGGAGAGGGAGAGATTTTACTTTTTCTTCTTATGCTTGGTTCTTTTTTAAGTTACTCACATGTTAGTAGTGATAATATGATCGCAATCCTACATTGAAAAATAATGAGCTACACCCCTTCAAGTGTTGTTTATGTTCTCTCAAAATTTGGGTTTGCTCCCAAACATTTGTTAGATGCATTCAAAGGTGGAGAAAATATTGACATGCATGTGAGGTTGAACTACTATCCAGTATGCCCACAACCAAAACTTGCATTTGTTATATCCCCATATTCAAACCCAAGAGGCATTACCACTCTTCTACAGAGTGATGTTTTAGTTCTTTAGATTAAGAAAGTTGATTATTGGATTTATGACCATCTCGTTCTTAATGCTCTCATAGTGAACCTTGGTGATCATATTGAGTAGGGTAATTTATATAGTTTTAGAACATTCATGTTAGTGCATGCAAATTCTTTGAGCTTATGAATTTCATTATTTTTGTAGATACTAACAAAAAATACCTATGAAAGTGTAGAACACAACTAGTAATTGAAGAGGAATTTTTCAAGTGAAGGCTACTAGTGGTGATATATGTCTTAGAGGTAAGGAATTTGGCAATAAAATGATCACTCATTTATAAGTTAGGTAAAATCAAATGTAAAATGTGTCTTTTAACATTATAAGTATGCAAGGAATTTTTTTTATTAGATAAAGAGGAAAATAAGGGTCCCCGCGCTTTATTAAATCCTAATGATAAAATTAAGAATAGGTCTTTGAGATGGATATGACCAAACATATCATTACAAACACATAGAAAAAAGGAGATAAATCAAACAACTCATAGCACAACAAAGAATCCAACACTAGAAGTAAACACCAACACACCCAACACAAACTACCTAAAGGGAGAAACCTAGCCCTTGAATATTCAAGGGTGCCTCTCTTTCCTCAAAAAGCCAACATAGATAATCCTTGAGAAAATTTGTGTCATTGCGAGAATAATGAACAACTAGTTTCTTTTCTTTTGTTTTTTGGTTTTGGTGAGTTCCTCCTCAATAATTATTATGTTTTTTTAGATTGAGGATATTGTCCACTAATCCTAATCTTCCTTTATAACAAAACTATATTTTTTTGTATAACATTTGTCATATTATAGTTGAAGTAACAAGTAGTTTAAGCAGTGTTTATTGTTAATTTATCTATGAAAATTACTAAAAATTTATTTACCAACACCATTTTATTGGTCATCCTTCCTCAAATTTTATATCTTTCTCTCCTTATTTTTGTGCTTTTGAGGTGGGCTCTTAGTCTTTTCGTTTTAATTACGATGAGCCTCTTTTATTTTCACTTCAACAATGGAGCCCATGCTTTTATTCTCCTTCCTACTAGGATCTAGGGAAGGTCTACTAGTACACAAAATAACCTCATCATTTCACATGATATTCATATTTTTAGAAGGCACATATAACTCATCTTCACTTTCACTTGAGTCAACAACATTGACTTCTTCAATAGGGGGTAGCAAGTGGTCGGCGTGCAATAATGTACACGGACTTTCTAGTAGCAATATAGGTCTCACCAATTTTATTTCTAGGTTCCTAGGTTTTAGGCCTTTCAATAGCCAAATTAATCTTTTTCTTACTTTTACTAATAATTTCACCCTTCCCACAAAGATCGAGATCAAGATTAAGGGACAAGACAAGCTTGTATTTCTTATCAATATCTTATTGTAGCTTAAAGTTTTTTTAGAAGAGGAATTTTTAGTGGCAAAACTAGGTGTAGAATTTTGACTATCATTTTACTCCCTTTTCCTATAGGGATATGCTTTTCTCAAAATCAAGAAGACCACCACTAGTAGTAGGGATTTTTTTTAAACCAAAAATGATAAAGATTAAATATTGATTAAAAACACAAAGTTGTGTCACATTTTCAGCCAAATAAATAGTTCTGAACGAAATATTTTTGACCGAAAAAGTTTCGGTCGAATAAGTTTAGAACAAAACCATGTGGCACACATGGTTTCAGTTGAATCCAAAAAACAAAACAAAAATTCCCTTTCTTGCTTTGAAATTAGCTTATTTTATGTGGGGTTTCTATAGAAAGGTTTCGGTCGAAACCCTTTCTATAGAAACCCTTTCTACTGAAACTGTGTATGTCGCATCCTAATTGGCACCCAACTCAACTTTTTTCAGAAATTTTCTAAAACTTTCAACTTCAACTAAGTATTTCTTTAGTCAAAATGATGTTTAAAAAAAAAAACCCTTTTTGTAGAGCTTGGAGTGATTAATCGAAATATGTAATTGTTTTAATATTTTGATTAGTTTTAATATACTTTATTTTTAAAATAATGCAAGTAGTTTGTTAAAGTTAAAAAAGAGGTCAATTAGAAATTTAAAAAAATAGTAAATTATATTAAAAAAATTTAAAAAATATATGGTGCGCTAGAGGAGAGAGTCCTCTTCAAAAGGGTATAATTTATTTTTTGAAAATGATTAAAATTAAAAAATCGATAATAGTTGATGTCCCATGAAAACTGTCAAATTCTGATAAGTTTGACTTTAAAACATTATTACGAGAAAAATATACATCAAATTTTAATTTTTTTTCCATGCACTAGATATTGAAGTTACCTATTTGGAGAAATAAATTAAAGAAAAAATGAAGTTTTTTTCAATTTGTTTCTTGACGTCTCGTGAACATCATTTTTTTCTAAAATTTTCAGCATTCCAAAATCTATTCTTAAACTGACAAAAAAATAATAAAAACAATTTTAAAAAAATCTGAAAAATTATAGGAATATACTTCATCAAAAGTAGTACATTTCATTAGTTTACATCATTTTGAAATTCAAAACATAAAGACCACTTCTATGTGGTCGAAGTTTAATTTTGTTTTTTGCTATTGGTCAATTCCTTTATAAAGTGTGACGCAGGTTTGTGCTTTTAACCTATTATACCATGGTGTAGTGATAAACATTCTTTGTTACACCTTACATCTTTAACATAGTTTTCAACCAAGCATAAAAGGCAATAAGGAAAACTTACCCACAAAACATGTTGAAGATGACACAACAAAGGGAACTAGTAGGTTTACACATATTGGAACCTATATTCAAGTATGAAAGACTTGATTAGATACAAACCAACATCATTCCAACCAAGGGAGGTCATCCCTTTCGAATTAATTTTGATATTTTGTGAGTTGTTCTTCATTGACCAAGAACAATTTGATATAATATTTGGTCTTAATTTTTCCCATTCTTTCCACCTTCAAGCCATCAATGTCCAACCATGTGGCATCACCAATCAATTTTTCCATGACATCGAACTTAACATTGCTAATTTTCACTTTCCCTATGATTTAAGTCTATACAAATTGGATCAAAAGAATAGGGTTGAAGCCCCACATGAAATCAAAATATGAAGACACTCTACACCTACAAAAAATATCCCATAATTGCTAACTCAGTTTAATGTCTTCACAAGAGGAGACCTTGACCTTGACTCTATCAACTCCCATGGTAGCAATTTAGTTGCGTTTTGAATAATATAGTAAACCAAAATATGGAATGGAGATTAAGGTTCCTAGAAATGGTAATTATGAGGCTACATGTTCATTTCAAGGAAGGGTAATATTAAACAACTTATTGCCACTAGCTTAGATCAACAAGCCTTTGCCACTATAAATCACATGCCTCAAAATTATGGAAAAAATAATTTGTTTTTTCTTCCTTTTACCAAATATTTTGGCAATACAATGTGAATGGAGTATAAATAAATCATTAACCAATAACTTGATCACCTCTCAATATTAATCATCAATATAATATAATTTTCATGGCACATGATGACCTTGAAGTGTCCATCAATCAACCATGAGGACAATCTCACGTTAAGTCTTGATCAGGCTTTCAAATTAAGAAGATTTTCTAAGTCATTGAAAAGTAGCACATGCACATAATGTAGGTGTCCACTCATTGATCTCCAACATTTCTAACTCTTTAACCTTTAACCTTCATTAGTGAGACCATCTACAAGGAATTTTGTTATTATTGATATAAATTTATAAATATCAAGCCTCCAATGATGCACACCTCTCCCACAACTTGTCATAATGTTCTCTCAACCTTTGAACCTCCAACATCTTTACCTTTCCAAAATGTTGGTTATGAGTTATGGTCATTCAATTGTCACTTATATTTTTTAGGTTTTTAGGAGGTTTCAATTTGTTGTAATGGATAGTTTGGTTGTTTACTTTCCCTAGTTGCAAAGAAATCACTTTATTACTCTATCAATTTAGTTTGATTGGGCTTTGGCCATTGCCTTGGACATAAAACATAGCCCAACATTAACAACTCACGCAAACTACCAACATTCCAATATTTAGATATAGAGAGGCTTAGTCCATTTCCTTTTTACGATTATATTTTTTTTTATTCTTAATATTTTCTCACGGATGGAGTTTATAGTTGGGATATTTTTCATATATTTCTTGATTCTTTGATTTAAAATAAGTTAGAACTCCAATTGAAAAAAATACTATACATTCAATAGAATTTATATATCTTGTTAATGTTCAAGTTTTACACATTGTGTAAAGAGCCCATAAATCATATATCATCTTACGTTGTGTAGAATTCTCTCTCACTAGACTTTAAGCATTCTTATGGTTTTGTGAAGGATTTTGTGTGTTGTGTTTGTGTTGCTATACTATAAGGAAGCTACATTGATTGCTTTTAGTGTTTTAAATATTTTAGATTTATCTTTTCTCATTGCATGTTGTTCTATCCTAGTAATAGTAGCCTATGATCATGGATTGTGATAAAAAAGTATTAATCCTTAAATTCCATTATATATGTTTTCAAAAGGTAGATGTTGTGTTGAATTGTGTATTTGTATAACAATAATTGATAAACACTTAGAATTTTAGCTTTGCTATATGAACATAGTATAAACCATGTGTTTTTGAAGGGTGAGAATAGTAGTAGCAATTTTGACACATGACATATTGCTATGTCCTTAACCAATTGATTGCATAGGGATATGTGTAGTGGACTCAAGGTTAGAATAAACTTTAAATAATTATATAATCATTTATATAGTCTTATATAACTAGTTAAGTCAACCTAGGTCGCATCCAAATCATAAGCATGGCATACATATGAGTTAGTCATTAGTTTATGATCATATTATGAATTGTATCTTACTAGAGACTCTTGGAGGTCTCCCCCCTTAAAGTGGCTTATTATTTTGAATTATTATTAAATATTTACAATATATTTCTTATTATATTCTTCTCTTGTACAAGTTTTTTCATTACAAGTGATATTAGAACATGATCATAATATTTGAAAGGCGAGAAACAATGCAATTTTTGTGAATCAACAAGTTGAGTTGTGAAGCACATCTCCCTCAAATTGGATAATTATTTTGTAATTTTTTGAGGGTTAATCAAGGATATATTGAAGCTACCATAGGTCAAATTTGAGGTCATTTGGAGCATAATTGAAGGAGTTATAACAAAATTAAGTTTTCCACCAAATTCACTCCCAAGACGAAAAAAAAAATGAAATTTATATATATTATAGAATATGATTGAGCAAGGACACATTGATCTACTGGCAATCCCAATTTGAAGTTCGCTAAAATCATTTCAAGTTATTGCAATTTTAGTGTTTTTCATAAATTTGCTTTATAGGCTTTTTTAGAGATTTTCAAATTTGTTTACATTTTTTGGAAGCTTGAAAAAAATCATTAGAGGTCTACTATTTGCAATTGTAGCTTTGTGGCTAGCAAAATTGTGAAATCACCTAATCAAAATTTGACAAACAAAGAAAAATGATTTTGCACTATCAAGTCTTAACATGCCAATACCACTAACTAGAGATAGGGGTAAAAATTCTTGCCAAAACAAATTAATGACAAAAACAATACATACTTGAAGTTTAGATCAGGTGCAACCTTAGATTATAAATCCATCTCCATTGAATAGCATGGACGGTATTGAGAAAAGTATGCAACACATGCAAGGAGATTAACTATCATATTGAAAAAAATGACTAATGTGCAAGAATATATATGTAATATCAAAAACACATTATCAATTATCAATTATCAATTATTATATCAATTAAGTTTATAACAGTTATTTCAAGTAATTAAGATGGGTCATGGAAGCTAGCCAATCTTAATCCAAATCATAACACCCATGCAAGTCTTGTAACTTACTACCAAATGTGGATATAAAATGACAAATCATTAAAAATGTCTAACCATTCTTCAACTCATATTGATAGCCAAAAAAATCTTGACTTAAAAAACATACTTTAAACTTTGACTTACTTAAATAATTCATTTAAAATCACATTAATAAACGAACCCCAATAAAGTACCTAAACAAATCGCTCTTTAAACCTGCACAAACAAAAACCGTCAAATTGCATATATTTCTGCTGCTTGTAATGCACTTCCCTTTTACCGGCGATTATACGCAATGAAGTAAAAGCGTGTGGAAACAAGTTTATTAAAGACGGAATACACTGATTTCAGTCAAGCCCATGGTTTCATGCGTCGGTCGCTTCAAACATTCGACTACTTTCCTCGGACATCCAAAAAATATTTGCTTCGCCCCTGGTTTTCTCATTATTGTAAAAACCCCATCGCGGATGCCTTCTCTGCAAATAAATATATATACATTTCATCCTCTTCCAAATTGCCAACAACTTCGCATTTACTTATTCTTTTGGCGTCTTCTTACTCTCTGCCATTCTTTGTTGTTTTATTACACACAGAGATCCAGCTACCTTTGGTTTGTAAAAGATTTAGGTCGATGTGGACATGGATCTTGCTACTGATGTTTTCATTCCAGAAGATTATGCAAAAATCCGCTACTCAAGAAAAATGCGGCCCAAGCAACAACTCAGTACTTCTCCAAATGTTACAGATGCACAAATCACGAATTGCTTGTTTTCACAGAAGGGGGAAAATCCTCCAAATATGAGCAGCATTTTCAACAAAAAGGAAATACTTTTGTTTTGTTTTACTCCATGATTGAGTTTCCTTGAGAATATGAGGGGGCTTATGTTTTTATCTGCAGATCATAAAAAAAATTTGGAAGATTTCGGTATTAATTTATTTATTTGGAGTTCAATTGGTTTTCATATTTTGTCACGTATAGATTTTCATTGACTTATTTAAATGCAGACATTAATTACTATATCGAGATTTAGATAGAAATTGAATGATTATCTAATGATGGTTAAAGTGAAATTGAAATGAAACTGAAATCAAAATTCAAGTATTATGATTTGAATTGTATTTATGTTTATTTCAGGGTTTGTCATTATTGATGATAAATCGAGTGCAAGTGAACGTAGGAACAAATGAAAGTGATTGAAGGGGAGAACAACAATCAAGTAGAGTTGTTTAGCCAATTGACGTTTACGAATAGATGGGATCTCACACACTCACATAGATGAATATTTTAATGTATTATGCGTATATCATGTTTACGAATTGAAATTTTGGTTTTAATACGATTTCTCAAAAAAAAAAATTGAAAATACACATGATTTAAATGATGATTTTGTTAAATTTGATGAAATTGACTTGAATTAATTGATGGATTGCTTGTTTGAATATTTAATCATTATTTGGAAATATTAAGTTTGAAATTTCGAAATTTAAATGCAATAGATTGAAATTTGAAATTTGATTAAAAGATAATTATTTAAAGAGTTTTTGAAATTAAATGCTTTTTAATTTTGAAATTATGAAATGAATGTATTTTTTTTAAATTCAAAAATTAAATTAAAATCTTAAATTGGCTAAATTGAAAAGAATTAGAAAGCAAACATCCGTTCAAATTTAAAATTGGATTTGCATTCAAAATTTGAACTTCAGTTAAACATGGAGAAAGAAAAATATCTTCAAAAGAGGAAGCAATCAATAAATTAGAACTAGAGATCAGAGAATTGATCTACAGATCAATCTATAATTTTGGATCTCATTCCTTGTGGAGAGGAATGCATGAACAAAAGGTATATACCAGATGAAAATTTGAATTGAAGAGAGACACAGGAAATACAAATTGGAAAAAGACAGAAATATTTGTTTTTCATTATTTGATCTAGAGCAGATTAACAAAAAAAAAAAAAGCAGGGTATTGCTGATAAAGGAGATTATTATGCATGTAACAATCAGGGTCTAATACCCACGTATAGGAAAAAGGCAAAGTCTTCATAGCCTTCCCACTCTCCACCCATACTCCACATAAATCCCACACCTCACTTTTCGCAGGAAGGAGTGACAGGCAGCCAACAAGGCACACCCAACCTTCCATAATCTTCACTCCACGCACCAGACCCACGCAGCAGGGAGGGAGAGCTTAGGAAGGGGTGCGGCCAGCTCCTACTCTCCATACAGCAAGAGGAAGGGATCCTCTATCCCACGCACCAAGGAATGTGGGTGCCAATTTATAGCAAGGGGCGTAAGGTAAGGCGGAGCATGCGCAGGTGAAGGCTTCCTCTCCACCCAAAGCTGGTAACTCCCATACGCGGCCAGTTTGGAAGCCACATAGAAGTTGGAAGAGGTGCGGCCTCCAAAGGGAATTATTCCCTCCACATGCAACAATCAGTGACAGAGGATACACAGGGATCTCTTCACAGAATTTTCACAACCACTAAGAATCAGAAAACAACAAACATTTCTAGAATCTGAACATTTCACCAGGTAGGATTCTTAGAATAGATTTTACATTAGATCTTTCAAATTCTATCTCTAAATTCGGGAAATGAGTATATAAAATTTTAATGGAATCTTGAATGATTAAATTTGGAAAAGAGAAATTTAAAGAATTGTTCCAAAACTATTTCTTATTTTATTGAAACTCCAAACAAATGGACTGTATTTATTTTTAGAATGTTAAACAAATTAGAAACAAAAGATTTTAGGAAAAGTTCTGTATTAAATAATGAAATAATAATACTGATCAAATTTAGGGACAGACTCAAAACAGAAAACTAAACTTTAGATTTAGATTCAAAAACATATTAACAAAAACTTTGTTAATTTTTGTTGAATGTTTTGGGAAAAATTCTGATTTAAATCATGCATAAAACAGAGAAATGAATTTAGGAGAACCCATTAAATCTTAAAACAATTTTATCATTTTAGAAACAAAACAATCTTGAACTGAAACTTTATTATTTTTGCTGGTAGAAAATCTTTAATAGAATTAAACTTCAAATTTCAAACACTATTTGAAACGAAGGTTATTGAAACTCGAAAATCTCATCTTTCAACGAAACTGTCAAAACTGAAATAAATAGAGAAGTTATTTTTTTTTAATTTAATGAACGATTATTATTTAATTTCTAAGAATTTATTAAAATTGAAAATAAAACATTTAAACTTGAGATTTGATTCATTTTGAAAACATCCAGAACGAAATTGAAACAACATTAATTAACGAGAGTATGAATGAATGAATGTGTACTCTTTTAATTTTTGTTTTTATATGTAATTATTTAACATACTGGAGTTACACCTTCATTTAAAAACCTTATTGATTATTTAATACTCAATTTAAATTACTGACTTTATGACTTTTACATATTTGAACAATGGAAAGAAGCTCTTTTTATACTATTTGTGTTAAAACAAAGTTTCCAGTTTGGTGTTTTAAAAGATTGCAAAAGACTGTATTTGACTATTTAGACCATGCATGAATGATAGATAATTCTGCATGTTATATTTTTGGGAAAGTTACCTTCCAGGACGGGTGCCGAATATAGGTAAATAGAGAGTGTAGTTTTGTTTTTCCAAAATTGTTTTTATTGTCGTGCATGACATTTTACTTGGCCAAGTAATTTTTGTACCATTGAAACATATGGATTATTGAACTCTCTACCATATCCTAGTACCGAACTTGCTTCTTTCTTAAATGAATTAGAAAAATGAAAATGCTTGTGGTTTACTAGTAGTACTAGGCATACACCAGATTCCATCTTGCTCGTAGACTTCTTTTTGCTAAGCAATTCATGTAGCGTCGGGTATTTCTTGATTGACTAAGAAATTCCGGGGAAGCGTAAGCTTTGAGGTTGGGCGAAAAAAGCGTCTGATCCTTGTTCTCGTCTTCTTTTTGAAGATTTGTTTTTGGATGGAAGATCTACGGACTGTATCTTCTTTTATGCTTTATTATTCTTGATATATGTAATGACGAGCTTATGGCGACTGAATGCCTAAGTCTCGAATTGTAACTGATATTAATATCATTCATTGTATTTATAATTGAAATTGTGTAATTCGACACTTGTAAGATTTAGACTGAATTGTAATGAAATTATCTTATCGACTTTTATGTCATTGTTGTGTAATAGACTAGTTCTTTGATGTCTAAATGAATGGAATGACGACTTTATTTTGAATATAATGGATCTTATTTAAAGTATTTGTTGATATTGTTTTAAAGAGATTTCCGCTCTTTACATATCTAAATATCAATATCAATGGATTTTCAATCATTTCGAGTACCCCTGTTTTGCTCTATTGCAATATATTCGGCCCTTTGGTAATTTTTATTTGAAGATATAATAGAATAGAAAGATTCAGGGGTTTATACCATCCTCTGTTTTCCAGGTTGTCTTTGTGCAAGAACTATAAGATTTATTATTTTTTAACTCAAAAACCTATCCATGTCATCATTATGTGAGAATGACTTAAACAGGTGGTTTCTCTGGACAACTTTAGGGTTTGGAGATGTGCCATTGTTTATAGGAAAATATATGATGGGAATGGGTTAAAATTGAAATTGGTTGGGGTTATTATTGATTTAATGTAGTAGGGGAGAGGATTTGAGCATGTTTCAATAGTTGTTATAGCATTTATTGATTTAATACTAAATATTTTTAACAATATTGGATTAATAGTTGTGACTTTAAAGTTGTTAGTGTTGATGATCACTACCCATAATTGAATGAAATGTATTCTTTAGATCTAAAAAGCAAAAAATCATGTGATGCCACATCAACACACCAATAAAACATGATTTAGTGCACAAGTATCGGTCTCATTTTTTTGGGGCCTTTTTGGATACCTTGACAAAAAAACATGTTGATGTGGCATTATATTTGATGATGTGACCTTGAAACCTTAGTTATAAGCTAGGGACTTGCCAAGTAAACTAATGTAAAAAATTGGGAGTGATTTGAAATTTCCATGCAAGATTTTGAGAAATGTGAAGTTAGGGTGCTCAACTACCAGGTCCTCTCCCCTAGGTGTTGTGACAATGAAGAGAGAGCACTTAGAGCTTATGATTTGGCATTTCTTAAGTAATTAGGTGTTTTTTTTTCAACTCTAACTAATTTTATGGTATTGGTAAAGTTTCTTAGGTTTAATTAAATGTAGTGTATATTTAGGAGATTTTTATTTGTCAAGCTCATGTTTTTGACATCTAGTCTGATTATGTTAAATATAAAGAAAAGATTATGAGAAATATTTAGAAGAAATGAGATTTAAAAGAAAAATATGAATATGTCATTCTATTGAGGAAGTATTTGGATTTCTTTCATCCTAACAATAGGATGGGTGCATGGAAATGGGTAGCAATTCCGTGGACACCCTAAAAAAAAAAGACTTGAAAGTCATAACACGAGCGCGTTATAACACGCTCGCGTTATGTCTTTCGTTAAACCTAGGCAAGTCCCCTTCGGCCACAAATACAAAGACATAATGCAAGTGCATTATAACGTGAGCGCATTATAACGCGCACACATTATATTCTATTAAAAGCAAAAAAAAAATGCAAATCTCTCATTTGCATTTCAACTAGTTTTTTTGCTCCACCTGCGGCCAAAAACCCCAAATATCGCACTCGCATTCTAGGAGAAGAATTCTTCACCAATAATCTGAATTTCTTCACAACGATGGTGCCACGACAATGAGGAGCTGTAAGAGGTAAGGATTCTATGCTTTTTGTTTTGAATTTGTTAGTTTTAAGTTGAATTTATTAGTTTTAGGTTGAATTTGATATCTATTTGTTTTAATTTTTAGGAGATGCAAATCAACCTACAAACCCTCAAAATCCTCAACAGGAGGACCAACCAAATCCTCAAGATCAAAATCAACCACAACATCAACCTCCTCCACCAATCATTCAACCCCCTCCTGGCACTCAACAAAATTTAATGAGTGAAATTGAGAACAACAAAAGACAAATTGAGGATTTGATCAATAGGTTGAGTGATCCAAATGGTTCAACCACAGAAAGAATGGCCCTAGCAAATTCATTGAAAGATATGTTAAAAAATGTAGATTCAATTAGCAAACAAATAACTGGATGGGAAGATAGGAAGCAAGCAGCCAAAGAGTATTATGCAAACAAACTATCATACAAGGATGTGAAAGATTTAAAAATAACAAAAGGTGATTTGTGTTCATTATTCATCGACCCACGCACAAATCAAAATCTTACCCTCAATGCGAAGAGGTTTCCTATCCATTGGTGCCACCACCAACAAATGAAGGAGTGGTTTTATGATAGGTGGTACATGGTCTTTGATTACCCACCGTGCAAAAATTGCGAGGTCCCGCAATATTTCCTTAGGAAACTATATAGTGAGTTCATATTGAACAAAATTCCAAATTATTTTGATATGAGGGATTTCCAGGGGAGAGGTGGGGGGTCAGCTCAGGATAGACCTGGTGCACAGTCGGATCCTACGCGGCAAGGTAGACGAGCTCTCGCTAGGCCACCTCATGAGCACATTGTTATGCCTTCCGTCGTGAAGGAAAGTGCTGACGTAGAGACATTGCAAGCAATCAGCACTTTGACCCAAAGTGTCATCCATCATACTTTCCCTATTCTACAACGCCATCCAGGGGAGTCTTCTAGCGGTGGTCTTCAAACACATGTGTGTCAATCTTGTGAGGCTACTTGTTCACATGACCCCACTGACCCTCAAGAGACTAGTATGCAGGATCCGTCTGTAGCTATGGAGATGGAGAGGGTAGCTAACATTTTGCATGAGGCATATGGCATTGATAGTCAGGTAAAAGTTAGTGCATGTGTTCATTGAATTTAATTTATTAAATTTTGATTTTGAAATGCAAGATTAACTAAAAAAAAATTATGATTTTAATAAAATTACAGGGTCATAGTGTTGAGACTGGATACACCGCCCCCCACCAACCTATTTTTGCAGTACACCTATCGCTAGGGTATGTAACTAGTAAACAATTATAAGTTTATTGCATATTAATGGCATTGTTTTACGAATGGTAATTTAATATGCAATTTTGGATGTTGAACAGACTAATATTGGAGGTTTTGATGGAACACTTCCCAGTGGTGGTGGATTTACTCAAAACTTCACGCAGGTAATAGAATAAAGATTTTAACTAATGAATCAAGTACTTAATAGATTTGTGTAGTTTATGCATGCACATCGTTGATTACGTTGAATAATTTGTTGTTTTATTTTCAGTTGTTGCGAGATGATACACCTCCAAATGTGACGAGGGCAATGGATATTGGTGTGACATCTGCTATACAATCCTCGATGGCTCTGACAGAAGAGGTATGAGGCAAATTAGTAAATTTTAATTTACATTTGTTGTTATAGATGTTAGTTAGTGAGAAATCAAACCATTATTGATTCACGTAGTTTTTGTCTATTTGCATGGTTTATACAGGGCTTGAGCACACCTGAGCATGGGCATGAGGATATTTCCCTCGTGGACAGAGATCGTGAGATGGTTGTAAGTGATTATTTTTTCAAATATATCATTTTTTATAATGTAATTTCTATATATTCATGTCTTTACTTCTTATTGTAACAGTTAAAACTTCACCATGAACTAAACCCTAGGAGGAGTAGCAGGAGCACTCCACGAGCGCAGCAAAAATGAGTGACAGACCTATCGCCATATGAGCGAAAAGGAAAGGGAAAGATTTTATTTCCTAGGCATGGAGAGCAATGACTTTTGATTCCAGAGTCCTTTATTGTATTCCTGCATGGCAGTTTTGTACATATTTTTTATTGGACATATTTGACATTGTATTCCTAGATGGCATTCTCGTAAGACTACATGGCTATTTTGTACATATATTTCATACTTATATCGACATATATTTATGTATGCCTACATGGCTATTTGGTTAATACAAATATCTTTTTTCGATGCATGTCCATATTTGCATTCTAAATTGATGGTTCAATAGATATGAGTTAAGTATATTCAAGTGTATACTTTACAACTTACATGTATACTTTGTGACTTACGTGCATTAGAGTGTATACTTTGTGTCTTACATGTTTTCATGCACATACCTTGTATTCGTGCATATACTTTGTTTTAATTTGTGTATTCTATGTATTCGTGTGTATACTTTTTGAGGCTTACGTGTTTATGAGTACTTGTAGTTCCCTTATTGACATGTACATGTTTGACTTATTCACGTGTATAATTATTAATTGGTTAGCCCTAGCATTGATCTATGTCATCCTCAATGCATGATCCTTGAGATGGAGTAAGTACACCCTCAAGGTCAAAAGGAGTTTCACATGCATTCTTCGTAGGCTCATTTTGGTAGTGAAACCAAAAACCTCTTGCATCATTGAAACGAAAAAAAAATTCCTTTATAGCAGGTCTGGAGCCATTATCATTCTCCATCAGTTCTTCATGTATCCACTCCCCATTAATGGTTATCTCATGACCTTCCTGAAACCAAGCACTTATCTCATTTGTGATAGAAGAAATGTATGAAGATTTATCTTCCTCCTTATGAACCATTCATTATCATGAGAGATGGGTTCTTGTGAACCACTACTAATGAATAATGGGTCAATGAGTTTGACTTGTAAAACTACACGATTGAATCATGATAGCAATATGACAATATTTATATATTTAAATATGTTATTTCCTTCAACTAAAATTTGTTCTTATACTTATGTGATTGATGTATCTTTGTGTATGGGATCATAGTAATTTCTATTTGATGATGCTATTGTGTCTTTAAGGTTTATTTATTAAAGGGTGCATGAAACAAGTTTTAAATCCTTACAAATCTTTGAATTTCTTAGGTTTTTCTATTTGTCGAGTCTGGGCTCCGAGCCCAAGTCCAAGTCAAAAAATGGCTTTTCAAGTTTGAGGCGAGTCCTAGTCTTGTAACACTGGTGTGAACACATCGAGGAATAATGTATATGTCGATGAAGAGAGAACCCATCCTTGTTTCCAAACAAACCATTAATCCCTCAAGAGCACTCTTGCTCTTCCCAAGACCTATTATTTGGTCTTCCTAGGGTATTCCTCTCTACCCTACTAAGGGATCACTCCTAGAGCCCTCCCACCACGTAAGATTCTCCACCAATTTCAAATTCTTCTCCATCACTCCCAATCCACCACTAAGCTTCCTTGGGCTCCACACTGACCCAAAGTGTCCTAACCACTCCAGGGGCTAGGAAAGGGTATTCTCACTATCCCCTTGTTGATTTGAATCCTCACTGATCCATCTCATAGGATTCTTTCACTTTTTACCCACCGCTTTCTTGAAAAACTCAATTTTAGGCCTTGTAGCCTTCTGCCCCAATTTGGCCTCCTAGAACCCGTTTTCTTGACTTTTCTCACAAACAGTCTTAACAACCTCCAAATTTTTTTGTAGATTATTTCTTTTGACCATCAAGGCTCCAATATTTACCAGGCCTTAGGTCCTACAAGTGTCTGTACATATGATTGTCCTCAAACCCCCTATTTTTAAGGGTTCCTAGGGTTTTTGGCTCTTTTTCCTTCTTTGACGGCTTCAATGACCTCATCAACTCTCCTCCTAGCACACACATGACTAAGATACATGTTCCTACACTCCCGTACTCTTTATTGGCACAAACCAATCCATTTAGCAACTCTCCTTGCTACTGTCCTCTCCAAGATACTAGCCAAAATGCACTTGCACTCACTTAGTGCTTGATGATTTCATCACCTTCCCTGTAAAACAAGACCCCAAAACCTATATGTACAATATTTACACAGTCCCCAACTTGATTCCAAGTGGACATGAGAGGAAAGCCACGGGAAGTCAAGTGGGACTCATTATTCAAAAAACTGGCCTGAACCGGCAATGAGACCAATAACACCAAAAACTTGCAAAAAGATAACCAATCGGTCTAGATGAATAATCTAATGCTACACAAGGTAATTAAGTGACACAAATGGAAGACTCAAAGCATCATATAAGTCCTTTCAATCCATTCTTGACTGGATGAAGGCACAAAAACAGAAATCTCAATGAAATTTGCACTCTTCCAATCACAAAAATGTACTCTCCAAGTCTCAATTCGTGAAAACAATCCTCCAACCCAGGTATTAGGGTTTTTCTGACCTTATATACCTTTCTCCCATGTTCTAGGACCCTTGGGTCGGGCTTAGAGCATCATTAATGCCATTTTCCAACTTTTAGGACAAATAGCCAAGGCAACATTGCTCAAAATGCTCACAGTGTCCAAGACTTACCCAAACCACAAGCCCCTAACAAACCTATTGGTGCAGGAGCACCTAGAGGAAACACTAGGAATAGGAAAGCTTTGTTAATTTTTGTTTTAAATGTGATAAGGTCATGTTAACCATTGAAATTGTGGAAGAGACTTAAAAATGTCTTGGTCAGGAGCAATCAGGAGTGGAAGAGTTGTGAGTTTAGACACTCATGTTTGGTAGTTTCTAGTAATTGGAAATAAAGCCCAAAATATTGCATATGTGCAATTTTGGCTTAATGTGGTGGTTATGTTCGACCAAGGGGAAGGGTAACCACTTTTTGAACCTTTATAAGGATTGCCTCGACTTGTGTGAAAGGTTGGAAGGCATTTGAAGTTTTGTAATTTTGAATTTTTCATGAAAGAGAAAGAAGAACAGTAGGAGTAATTGCTTAATTTTATGTGTTTGAGATCTTGGCGGTGTGTTAATGGCATAACTAGGCATTGGCATACATGTGGAATGTGGTTTAGTTGATCTCAAAGTGTTGGTTGGTCAATAACTGGTTGTTTCATCGTTCAAGTTTCTGATTTCAGTTCTCTAGGTTCTTGTTTTTGGGTTATTTTGCTTCGCAAGCTGCAATAAATGGAGTTCTAGTCCACCTTTCCCCTGTACCTGGTGTATGGGATCTTGGAAACAGTGGCTAGGCTCCATGCCTATACTTTTAGTAGTGTTAGGAGTCATTAGGGGTCAAGTGTGCATGAAAGAAGACCTTTCCTAGGCGAGCTAAACAGTGCCCGACTAGGAAAGTCAAGGGGTGTGAAGCACCTCACTTGCAAGGAAGACCTCTCCATGCTAAACCCCACGGTAGAAAGGTGGAAGGAGGCCCTATAGAGGTCTGGTAATAGTTAAGAGGCTACACCAATCCATTTGATGGAAGAACTCCATGACAGTTCACCCGGGTGGCCAAGAGTTGACAAGAAGACTCTATATTTGCTAAATTGATGAATGAGCCTGTGTACGGAAAGACAAGGACTAAGACCTTGAAAATATTGAAGAAATTGGTATCAAGACCAAGAAACCACAAGGAAGTTTTGTGGTACTTTGGGAAAGTTTTGAGAAACATCCACTTTTCTCGGGTTAGGGCTCTAGGCTTGTAGCCTTTTTCACCCTAGGTGAGGGTTTGGAGGGAGCGATGGAGAAATGGACCCTAGTGGTTGTTCAAAAACCCTAATAGGATGCTAAGAAGCATGATTTCGCATCTCTACACCCCTGCAAGGATCTAACTGAGTGTTGAGAGTGTTTGACCTTTAGGGAAGATTAAGGGTCAATGTGAGATAGTGGCAAAGCACCAAGTTTGGTTTGGTAGTTGTGAACTTGGATGAAAGTGCGGATGGCCAGTAGAACTAGGGGTACCTATACCTGAGATAGGACCTATAGGTGAAGGTGGTGGAGAGTGCCACCATATGAGATTGCCAAAGTGAGACCCAGAGCATGGAACAGTGAGTGCTCCATCCAACCCCATCTTACATCACCTATTTCCAATTCACTCATCAAAAACACTCTTGGGACTTTACATCATAGTCCTTATTCCCTTGGTGGTTGGCTAGAACCACCTACAAGCCAAAATTGCAAATATCTCTCCAAAAGACCTTAAGGTGCTCCTGCACCATTCTCCCCCTGCAACAAAGAAGTTAAGGAACCTGTGGTGTCAAGAGCTCCTCACTAATTTCATGCTTCTTAAAGTCACTTTCTACTATCCAAGTAGCCTCTGACTCTGGTTGATGTCTCCACTTCACTAGGTGCTCCATGTATGTATTATGCCTAGTCTTCTTCTTCACCCTTGAGTCTAGAATCTTGTCCACTTTTGGTCTGATCTGATCAGGTACCTTGAGTTCATCCACATCCTTACTCACCTTAGAACTATATTGTTCCTCATCCATTTTTGTTCCTTTATACTTCACCAAGTCCTTCACATTGAAGATAGGTGAAATGGACATATGCTTGGGTAACTCCACCTTGTATGCATTGGATCCATACTTAGCCAACACTTTGCATGGCCCTATCCTTTTCATCTACAGCATTACTAACCACTCATATAACCCCTTTGTGGTTTTAAAAGCTGACTTCCATTCATCTCCCTCTTTCATCCTAATCTGATAGTAGCCACTTTTCAAATCAATCTTGGAGTAGTACTTAGCACCCCCTAAACAGTCCATTAATTCTTCTATCCTAGGAATAGGAAACCTATATCTAATGGTTATCCTATTTATGGCCCTAGAATTAGTACACATTCTCCACTTATCTCCCTTCTTAAGTGCCAACACCACTGGAACAACACATGGGCTTATGGTTTTCCTGATCAACCCTTGGTCCAAAAGTTCTTGATCTTGCCTTGCTATCTCCTTGTCCTCCTTGTGCTAAGTGGGCCATTCAATATCATTTCAAATTTGTTGTGTTAAGCAACTTACAAATTTGCAACTTAAGACTCCTCCAACCTAAGGGATTGATCCGGTGGAACATAGCTCAGAGTGATTCCATGTGTTTCGGTGTAAAAGATGACCATGCCTAGCATAAACATACCTATTTGGACATGTTGGAACAGTCTATTTCGTCACACAAGTTGCAGAATGAAAGTTGCACCACTTTGCAACTTTCCATTGCTTGCATTTGATGCTTTTTCCATCAAGTGAAAATCCGCCACCACTGGAAAACCACTCTGAGATAGCCAAAACTGAGAGAGGTTTTTGTAGACAAGCTCAACATGATCCTATAAGATTAGATGAGAATTTTCTAAGCGTCACGACATCTGAGTAATAGCATGCTAAAGTTTGCAGCTATTTTGCACTTTGGACCCTTAAGGGATCAATCTGGTGGAACATAGCTTGGAGCGATTCCACATGTTTCGGTGCGAAAGAGGACCGTGCCTAGCATAAAAATACCTATTCAGACGTGTTGGAACAGTCTGCTTGGTCACACGAGTTGCAGAGCGAAAGTTGCACCACTTTGCAACTTTGCACTGCTTGAATTTGACACCTTTTCCATCAAGTGAAAATCTGCCACCATGAGAAAACCACTCCAAGATAGCCAAAACCGATAGAGGTTTTTCTAGAGGGGCCCAACGCCTTTTTTTAGGATTAGACGAGAAGTTTCTAAGTGTCATGGTATCCGAGTAATAGCATGTTGAAGTTTGCAGCCATTTTGCACTTTGGACCCTTAAGGGATCGATCCGGTGGAACATAGCTCAGAGCGATTCCACATGTTTCGGTGCGAAAGAGGACCATGCCTAGTGTAAAAATACCTATTCAAAATTTTTGGAACAGTCTGCTTGGTCACATGAGTTGCAGAGCGAAAGTTGCACCACTTTGCAACTTTGCACTACTTGAATTTGACACGTTTTCCATCAAGTGAAAATCCACTGCCATGAGAAAACCACTCCAAGATAGCCAAAACCGAGAGAGGTTTTTCTAGAGGGGCTCAACACCTTTCTATAGGATTAGATGAGAAGTTTCTAAGTATCACAGTATCCAAGTACTAACATGCTAAAGTTTGCAGCCATTTTGCACTTTGGACCCTTAAGGGATCGATCTAGTGGAACATAGCTCGGAGCGATTCCACGTGTTTCGATGCAAAAGAGGACTGTGCCTAGCGTAAAAATACCTATTCGGACATGTTGGAACAATCCGCTTGGTCACACAAGTTGCAGAGCGAAAGTTGCACCACTTTGCAACTTTGCATTGCTTGAATTTGACACCTTTTCCATCAAGTGAAAATCCGCTGCCATGAGAAAACCACTCCAAGATAGCCAAAACCAAGAGAGGTTTTTCTAGAGGGGCCCAACACCTTACTGTAGGATAAAACGAGAAGTTTCTAAGTGTCACAATATCCGATAACTAGCATGCTGAATTTTGCAGCCATTTTGCACTTTGGACCCTTAAGGGATCGATCCGGTGGAACATAGCTCGGAGCAATTCTACGTGTTTCAGTGCAAAAGAGGATCATGCCTAGCGTAAAAATACCTATTCGGATGTGTTGGAACAGTCTGCTTGGTCACACGAGTTGCAGAGCGAAAGCTGCACCACTTTGCAACTTTGCATTGCTTGAATTTGACACCTTTTCCATCAAGTGAAAATCCGCCGCCATGAGAAAACCACTCCAAGATAGCCAGAACCGAGAGTGGTTTTTCTAGAGGGGCCCAATGCCTTTCTGTAGGATTAGATGAGAAGTTTCTAAGTGTCACGGTATCCGAGAAATAGCATGCTAAATTTTGCAGCCATTTTGCACTTTGGACCCTTAAGGGATCGATCTGGTGGAACATAGCTCGGAGCGATTCCACATGTTTCGGTGTGAAAGAGGACTATGCCTGGCATAAAAATACCTATTCGAATGTGTTGGAATAGTCTGCTTGGTCACACGAGTTGCAGAGCGAAAGTTGCACCACTTTGCAACTTTGCACTGCTTGAATTTGACACATTTTCCATCAAGTGAAAATCCACCGCCATGAGAATACCACTCCAAGATAGCCAAAACCGAGAGAGTTTTTTCTAGAGGGGCTCAACACAATCCTATAGGACCAGATGAGAAATTT
The DNA here is from genome assembly GCA_007115665.2 of Sequoiadendron giganteum. Classification (NCBI taxonomy): domain Eukaryota; kingdom Viridiplantae; phylum Streptophyta; class Pinopsida; order Cupressales; family Cupressaceae; genus Sequoiadendron; species Sequoiadendron giganteum. The sequence continues at coordinate 522,112,437 of CM021106.1, read as the reverse complement.
CTAAGAGTCACGGTATCCGAGTACTAGCATGCTGAAGTTTGCAGCCATTTTGCACTTTGGACCCTTAAGGGATCGATCTGGTGGAACATAGCTCGGAGCGACTCCACGTGTTTCGATGCGAAAAGAGACCATGCCTAGCATAAAAATACCTATTCGAATGTGTTGGAACAGTCCGCTTGGACACACGAGTTGCAGAAAAATGTGTACAGATTGTTTACTTGACCTTTATATGACCTTTTTCACATTGTTTACATTTCAAAATTCAAAGTTTGTAAATTTTCCTACTCAAGGCATTTACAGAACAAGGTGCTACTACACCAAACATGAACTTCAACCTTAAAATATTTGAGTATATCTCATTATGTAATTAAATCTTATTACAATGCCTCTGGCACTTCGTTCTCTCAAATCTTTTACAATGTCACTCATACATTCAAGATTCTCTTTAAATGTCTACATCATAGGTGCTCATCACGAGGTTGACTTCAAATGAGTAACTTGAGATTCCCTAGCTAAGCTTCACATGCTCTCTTACAATGGCTTGAAATCAAAATTGAGATTTGTCAAAATCATCAAAATAAGTATGTTGCATTGCTTTTTTGGCTGAGATTTTCTTTTCAATGGCTCTTAAATCAGCATTTTTTGCAACGAAAGATCAATCAACCTTTAGTAGTTTACTTACAAATACGCAAAGTAAAAGAGAAAAATAAGGAGCATCCAAAATGGAAATGAAATAAAAATAGATGGAAGACACTTATAGATGTTGCATGCAGGCATCAAAATAAGGATGTTGCATTGCTTTTCTGGTTGACATTCTCTTGGATGACTCATATATATGCATTTTTTGCAAGGGGACACCAATCACTGTAAAAGAAGATGATAGAATTGGCATCAAAAAAATTAATGTGCATACATGTATAAATTAATAAGAACCAATGTGCATATACTTACAAATTAATCCAACGAACCATCCGAGTTTGCTCTACTCTTTATTGTGTCAAGTATTGCCTCATGGTCAGACTCACAGACCTTCCATAACGTCTTGTTCAAAGGTCTACCCCCATATTTGGTCAAATGAACATTGGATGCCACGACAAGGTTTGAGTAATGAAGAATCTTACGATGCATGTCAAAGTCCTGAAATAGCCAATGTTTAACACTTGAATGTGGGTACCTTCTAAGCCATGTTCCAGTAACCACAACTGACCCTGTAGGGTATTCGATGTTTTCGCCATCTATAATTGGCGCCTCCAATTTCTTTTTTATCTCAACACAATGACACAAGTAATAGTTTGTTCCCTCTTCATTGTCTTCATCTACAATAACTGCATAAACATGCCCTACATTGATATGTGCAAAAAATCTCTTGAAATTTGTCAACATTACGAATACAGTACAAAGTAAGATCTAACAATATGAAATTTCAACAACTAAGAAAGTAGATATATCACCTCGTTGAACTAGATCTGATATGTGGTCAAAGTCCACCGATGATTCTATCTGTGTCAGTTCCAATGTCATCGGAGGGCGATACATTTGAAGTGGGCTAAGATAACTTGTGAACCATTTGTCAACCCACTCCCCTGACTCACAATCATTCCAGTCTTGCATTGTACATGCAGAACAAAAGCATGCCATATTTCGTGTATCGATACTCCATGAACCTGTATTTGAGCTAAGGAAAGAGTGTACCTCACTCGATCCTATTAGTGTACAACATTCTTCATATGGTGCAATGTTAGTATCATCCATCAACCAAAACAATCTATGAACTAAAGACGTACCTTCATTACCTGGACCCATCAAAGCATTACACCACTCGACGATTGATTTTGCATCTGTCAACTTTGCACTGTCTTTATACTTTAACTCTTCATGTGCTAATGCTCTTTTCATGCATGCTCCTGCACCATCATGCTCCCCCTTTCCATGTCCAGCCTCACAAAAGTTCCACATATGTTGAACACCTGTAATGTCATGCATCCTGCACAACCAGTAGAACATGCACGATTTCTTGAACTGTGTTGCACAGTTATCAAACCATATTAAATGTTGATCGTATTCTATGCCTCTTTGAGCCAAACCACTGTAGAACATTTGGAAGCAACCTTGCACGAACTCTGAAGAATGTGTGCGATCATCACTAATGTAAAAGTGGTACTCCTTCAATACCTTCCTTTGCTCATCTGTACTATCAAATGCATGAATGAATTCTATGTGCACAAATATCGAAACTTGTGTGGAGTTGTAATACTATGACTGCACCTCATGTTGTGGCTGTAGAGTGTAGTTCTCTGCAAAGTCAACTACGAATACTATGCTTCCAACTAGAAAGGTGTGCTTGCATAGCTTGAACTACGTGTCCAACCATTGGGCTTTATGGGTATGCATTGCATACTCAGACAGTATACTGTCACGAAATGTGGTCATAAATTTGTACACTGGAATCTTCTCAATAACCAAATCACACCTTTTTGCTTGAGACCCATCTTTTGTAGCATATGCCACTATTTTATACTTCTTGAACTCTACTAGAATTTGAAATTGGTGGAGTCTTATGAGGTGAGAGGGGTTGAGAAGGGATCCCTGAGTAGGGTAGGGAGGAATACCCTAGGAAGACCAGAGAATAGGTCTTGGGAAGAGCAAGATTTCTCTTGAAAGATAAGACTCCCCATCAATTGTTGAAGGAGAGGTCTATGTAATGAACTTTTGACCTTGTGTGGGGTATTTTGAAGATGTTTGATGCTTTAGAATGGTTTGGGAAGGCCCGGGTATACGATTTTCTATAAAACCTCCCTCTTTGCTTCGAAAAATGGGGGTTTTTGTATTGGAAGCCTAGTTGAGCGGGTAAGGTCCTAAGACCTAGAAATTATCTTGTTTTCAGACCTAGAACTAAACAACTTGTGAATGACATAATCATTGGTTGATGTTTTGAGGAACCTAGTTGATTGTAATCAGTTATTTTCAAGATTTTTGAAGGTGTTTTGAACGTCCTTGAGGAATTGGGAACTCTTGATGCTAATTTGAGTATACGAATCAAATGTTTTATGAAGGGAAATATAGTTGAATGCGTGTGTCAAGAAAGGTGTTGATTTCTTCCTTTGTACTGCATCAATTTTTCCAGAGGTATTGGAAGGTGTTTGGAACCTTTAGATGAATGGGAGAGGCTTGGAGTTGTCTTAAAGGATGAATTTTGGTGAATTGTTCTGAATTTCTATAATTGGCAAGTGTAAGATGGTAATTGGCAAGTGTAACTAATTGTGTATATAATTTGGTAATTCAAAATGTGCATTGACAACCTAAGGTTATAATGACAAACAAAAAATGAAAGCAATCCATAATAGAATGAAATAAAATTTGTAAAGACTTCACATACCTTAAAAACCAGACTTTCAAATGGAAGAGTTCAACCCAATTATGTAGCCTTAGCTTCTTCTTTCTTCAAACTCCACAACAATTTGACTTGTTCAAAAGCTTGTTCCCTTCCACACTTCAATTGTATATCAGTTTTCAATGGAATTCAAAGTTCAATTGATATTATATGTCTTTCAATGTGGAAACTCTGCTATTTCATGCAAAGGTGGTAAAAAGATCATGGAAAAGGTGATGGAATGTGAAAAAGATGCTTGCACACTTCACAACATCATCAAAAAAGATAATTTTTGTCGAAGCACGCGCAAAACCAAGGGAATATGCAAACTGTGGGCCTTCAAATCACGGGTATATAGATTTTTTTACCATTTTAGTGGACTACTAAATGCACTCGCGTTATAACGCTCTCGAGTTATAATGCGCTCGAGTTATAATGCGCTCGCGTTATAACGCAAGCACGTGATGTGAAATTTCATTTTCTTAGTGTAGTTTCTAGAGTATAGGAGTTTTTGAGAGAGTGGGAGTGAGATAGGGGGAGAGTGGAAGATAGAAAGGGAGGGAGAAGGAGAGAGTGGAAGAAAGAGAGAGGGAGAGAGTTGGAGATAGAGTGGAGGGAGAGAAGGGGAGAGTGGGAGAAAGAGATATGGGAGAGGGAGAAAGAGAGATGGAGAAAGTGGGAAATAGAGGGGAGGGAGAGAGGGGAGAGGGAGATAGAGAGAGAGGGATAGAGGGGGAGAGTGGGAGAAAGAGGGAGAGAGTGGGAGATAGAGGGAGAGAGGGGAGAGTGGGAGACTGGAAGATAGAAAGGGAGGGAGAAGGAGAGAGTGGAAGAAAGAGAGAGGGAGAGAGGGAGATAGAGTGGAGGGAGAGAGGGGGAGAGTGGGAGAAAGAGAGATGGAGAGAGTGGGAGATAGAGTGGGAGGGAGAGAGGGGAGAGTGGGAGATAGAGAGAGAGGGATAGAGGGGGAAAGTGGGAGAAAGAGAGATGGGGAGAGTGGGAGAGAGAGTGGGAGGGAGAGAGGGGAGACTGGGAGATAGAAAGGGAGGGAGAAGAAGAGAGTGGAAGATAGAGAGAGAGGGTTAGAGGGGAGAGTGGGAGATAGAGAGAGAGGGAGAGAGGGAGAGAGTGGGAGAAAGAGAGATCCTCAACACTTAAATCCTAATCCCTCAATCCCTATACCCTCTTAATCCCTCATCCCTCAACCCTCAACCCTTAAACCCTAATCCCTCAACCCCCATAGCCTCTTAATCCCTCAACCCTCAATCCTCAACCCTTAAACCCTAATCCCTCATCCCCTATACCCTCTTAATCCCTCAACCCTTAAACCCTAATCAATTAACCCTTAAACCCTAATCCCTCAACCCTTATACCCTCTTAATCCCTCAACCCTTAAACTCTAATCCCTCAATCCCTATACTCTCTTAATTCATCAACCCTCAACCCTCAACCCTTAAACCCTAATCCCTCAACCCCTAATCCCTCTTAATCCCTCAAACCTCCTCTTAATCCCTCAAACCTCAATAATCAACCCTTAAACCCTAATCCCTCAATCCCTATACCCTCTTAATCCCTCATGCCTCAACCCTAAACCCTTAAACCCTAATCCCTTGACCGCTAATCCCTCTTAATCCCTCAACCCTCAATCCTTAACCCTTAAACCC
>CM021106.1:521979718-522107303 GCA_007115665.2 Sequoiadendron giganteum | reverse complement strand
ACCCTAATTCCTCAACTCCTATAACCTCTACTCTATAACCTATTAATCCCTCATCCCTAAACCCTAAACCCTTAAACCCTAACCCATAAACCCTCTACCCTCTACCGCGAATCCTATACCCTCTACCCTCAACCCTAGTCCCCCAACCCTCAAACCCACTTAGTAAACTCTCTACCCTAATCCCTCAACCCTCTTGACCCTTAAACCCTCAACTCTTAAACCCTTAAACACTCAACCCTAAACCCTTGACCCTCAACCCTAACCCCTTAAACCCTAAACTGTTAAACCCTTTACCCTCTACCCTCTAACCTCTACCATCAACCTAATACTCTCTACCCTAAACCCTAATCCCTCAACCCTTAATCTCTCAACCCCTATAACCTCTACCCTATATATTGGACCCTCAACCCTAATCCCTCGACCCTATGTACCTTAAACTTCAACTCTCTACCCTTAAACTCTCTACCCTTTACCCTATACATTAAATGCTCAACCCTCAATTCTCAACCCTCAACCCTTAATCGCTCAAACCTCAATCCTTAAACCCTAAACCCTCTACCCCTTACATTGGACCCTGAACCTAATCCTTCAACCATATACCCTCAAAACTATACCCTAAACCCTCTACCCTCAACCAAGTAAACCCTTAACCCTAAACCCTTAACCCCAAACCCTTCAACCCTAAACGCTTAAACCTTAAACCTTCTACCCTATACCCTCAACCAAATACCCTCTACCATCAAACCTATTCCATCAACCCTCAAACCTTAAACCCTAATACCCTAGAAACCATCAACCCTATAGGTCCTCCATCCTAATCCCTCAACCCTATACCCTCAACCCCTATCACTTTCTCTCTATCTATACATCTCACCTCTCCCTCCTTCCCTCCCTCCCACCCTCTCTAATTGTCTCTATGTACCATCTCCCTCTTTCTGCGTACCTCTTGTTCAATCAATACCTACCACCCTCTCTCACTCCCTCTCTCTCACACTCCCTCTCACTACCTATCTCTCAAGTCTCTCCCTCTCACCCCCCTCACACTCTCAAGTCTCTCCCTCTCACACTCTCAAGTCTCTCCCTTTCCCACCCTACCTACATAACCCTCTCTTTCTCTTTCTCTCTCTCTCTCTCTCTCCCTCTCCCTCAATTTTCTCTCTCCCACCCCCCTCTCTCTCTCTTCCTCTCCATAAATTCTCTCTCTCCCCCCCTCTATCCCTTCCACCCCCCCCTCTCTCTCTCCCTCCCTCTCTCCCTCACATCCTACCTAGCTAAGTCCCCCTCAATCCAACCCCTTCTCTCCCACTCCCTCTCTCTTAAACTCTCACTTCAACCCCCTCTCCATCTCTCTAGACTCTCTCTAAATTCTCCCTTTATCTAAAGACATACATAAATGCATACATACAAGCATAATACATTTGCACATATAATCTTACATCCATACAAGCATACATACATACATGTACATAAAAATATATCAGCATACATTAATATATTAGCATTTTACATAAAGTAAGACATAACGCGAGTGCGTTATAACATGCTCGCGTTATGTGCTAGTAGACATGTTCCTCGCAGAAGCAAGAACCATGACAAAAGTGAGATATAACTCGAGCACGTTATAACACGCTCTCGTTATAACGCACTCATGTTTTATCTTACTTTGAGAATTACCGAACTTTAAGCTTGGTATTGCCTTGGAATTCCAACCCAAAGGTTTGAAGGGCATTCCCAACGACCAAAGATGTGTTTTTAAAAAATCCTCCATATTTCTCATAATCAAGTTCGTGCTCACCGTTAGGATTGCACGTGGTTCAATATCGAAAAAATTGAGCACATGGGTAATGTTGGGTTATCTCTTAGCTATCCAACGATATAATTTTTTTCACTTTTTGAAAATGTTAAGTCTTTCATCCATAATTTATTTTATCTATATGTCTTTTTTTTGCCAAAAAGCAGCGTTTGGTATTTTTTTCGTTATAAATTAACCATTCATCAAATTTTCAAATAAATTACATTTTTAGAAACTAGACTCCATTCTACAAATTTAAAAAATTAAAAGAAAAACAAATCAATTAGTTTCCAAAATTTGTAGGGGTAGCACGACCAAAATTCTATTTTCAGGATATGTCCACTTCGCAAATTAGTAAAAAATCAAATATTCATTAAAAAATTATCAGAAAAATCGTGCATCAACTACATACTATTAGCTAACTTCTGACCGTTGCAATTTTAAAAATACTAAAAAAAAGTTCATCGTACGAGGGTCGTACAAGAGTTGCTATGCTATGTTTTTCTGACAAAAACAACACCAATTTGTGTACGTCCCTCGTTTTAACCCCTTAATCTCAATCATTTTCAAAATAAATTAGTAGTTTAGAAAGTAGACTCGGAGCACTTGAATCCTTCTTTTCGTTCCATCTCAAAATTTTGAGTCTAAGTATCCTCAATTTCACATCCAAGGTCAGTATTTCCTGATTTCAGAAAAAAGTTGTCCACTTAAGTCCCCTTTCTGGGAACCATCTTGGTGCACTTACCCAATAATTATATTTCAAAGTAGAGGTCATGTTATTAGAATTGAAAACATAATTTTGATGCATCTATAGATCTAATGGTTCAAGATAGTAAACAATTAATGATTGCTTATAATCACACCAATAGTTAAATCTTGATTGCATATGTTGGTATCATAGTGAAATACAATTTTATAAGATAAATGTTCTTAAAAAATCATCATACTTGATAAGAGGTATTTTATATTGTAGTAGTGATTTTTATACAGGGAGTTTCAATTTAACATGGAGTAACAAGGTTTGTGTTTAATTTTGTTCACTTAAGGAAAAAAATAAAAAATACAACAAACTCATCTAGCAAAACAATCTCAATTGTTTTGGTAGCCACCATTCAAATGGAAATTGGTGAGCTCAAAAATTGGAAGATTTGTGCCTAGGAACATATGGAAATCACACATTTTTAACTTGTAGCAAATTAGATCTAACAAATAGATTAATTGAAAATTGGAATTCATGAATCAACAAGTTGAGTTGTGAAGCACATCTCCCTCAAATTGGATAATTATTTTTTTAATTTTTTGAGTGTTAATCAAGAATATATTGAAGCTACCATAGGTCAAATTTGAGGTCATTTGGAGCATATTTGAAGGAGTTATTACAAAATTAATTTTTCCACCAAATTCACTCCCGAGACTATAAAAAAATGAAATTTATATATATTATAGAATACAATTGAACAAGGGCACATTGATCTACCGACAATCCCAATTTGAAGTCATTTTGAATCATTTTAAGTTATTGCAATTTTAGTGTTTCCATAAATTTGCTCTATAGGCTTACTTTTTAAGAGAGTTTCAAATTTGTTTACTTTTTTGAAAGCTTGAAAAAAATCATTAGAGGTCTACTATTTGCAATTTTAGCTTTGTGGCTAGCAAAATTGTGAAATCACCTAATCAAAATTTGACAAACAAAAAAAAAATGATTTTGCACTATCAAGTCTTAACATGGCAAAACCACTAACTAAAGATAAGGGTAAAAATTCTTGCAGAAAATAAAATAAGATAATGACAAAGATAGTACATACTCGAAATTTAGATTAGGTGGAACCTCAGATGATAACTCCATCTCCATTGAATAATAAAATGGACGATATTAAGGAAAGCATGTAACAAATGTAAGGAGATTAACTATAATATTGAAAAAAATGACTAATGTGCAAGAAGATATACCTAATATCAACAACACATTATCAATTATCAGTTATTATATCAATCAAGCTTATAATCAAATATTTCAAGTAATTGAGATGGGTCATGGAGGCTAGCCAATCTGAATCCAAATCATAGCACTCATATACAATCTTGTAACTTGCTATCAAAAGATATAAAACGACAAGTCATTAAAAATGTCTAACCATTCTTCAACTCATATTGATAGCCAAAAAAATCTTGATTTAAAAAACATACTTTATAACTTTGACTTGCTTAAATAATTCATTTCAAATCCCATTAATAAACAAATCGCTCTTTAAACTTGCACAAACAAAAACCGTCAAATTGCATATATTTCCGCTACTTGTAATGCACTTCCCTTTTACCGGCAATTATACGCAATGAAGTAAAAGCGTGTGGAAACAAGTTTATTAAAGACAGAATACACTGATTTCAGTCAAGCCCACGGTTTCATGCGCCGGTCGCTTCAAACATTCGACTACTTTCCTCGGACATCCAGAAAATATTTGCTTCGCCGCTGGTTTTCTCATTATCGTAAAAACCCTATCGCGTTTGCCTTCCCTCCAAATAAATATATATACATTGCCTTTCCTTCTCTTCCAAATTGCCAACAGCTTCGCATTTACTTATTCTTTTGGTGTCTTCTTACTCTCTGCCATTCTTTGCTGTTTTATTACAGACAGAGATCCAGCTGCCTTTGGTTTGTAAAAGATTTAGGTCGGTGTGGACATGGATCTTGCTACTGATATTTTCATTCCAGAAGATTATGCAAAAAGCCGCTACTCAAGAAAAATGCGGCCCAAGCAACAACTCAGTACTTCTCCAAATGTTGCAGATGCACAAAGCACGAATTGCTTGTTTTCACAGAAGAGGGAAAATCCTCCAAATATGAGCAGCATTTTCAACAAAGAGGAAATACTTTTGTTTTGTTTTACTCCATGATTGAGCTTACCTTGAGAATATGAGGGGGCTTCTGTTTTTATCTCGAGATCATACAAATTTTTTTGTAAGATTTCGGCATTAATGTATTTATTTGGAGTTGAATTGGCTTTCATATCTAAATATCAATATCAACGGATTTTCAATCATTTCGAGTACCCCTGTTTTGCTCTGTTGCCATCTATTCGGCCCTCTGGTAATTTTTATACCATCCTCTGTTTTCCAGGTTGTCTCTATGCAAGAACTATAAGATCTATTATTTTTTAACTCAAAAACCTGTCCATGTCATGTGAGAATGACTTGAACAGGTGGTTTCTCTCGACAACTTTAGGGTTTGGAGATGTGCTATTGTTTAAAGGAAAATATATGATGGGAATGGGTTAAAATTGAAATTGGTTGGGGTTATTATTGATTTAATGTAGTAGGGGAGAGGATTTGAGCATGTTTCAATAGTTGTTATAGTATTTGTTGATTTAATATTAAATATTTTTAACAATATTGGATTAATAGTTGCGACTTTAAAGTTGTTAGTGTTGATGATCACTACCCATAATTGAACGAAATGTATTCCTTAGATCTAAAAAGCAACAAATCATGTGATGCAACATCAACACACCAATAAAACATGATTTAGTGCACAAGTATCGGTCTCATTTTTTTGGGGGCCTTTTTGGATACCTTGACAAAAAAACATGTTGATGTGGCATTATATTTGATGATGTGACATTGAAACCTTAGTTATGAGCAAGGGACTTGTCAAGTAAACTACTGTAAAAAATTGGAAGTGATTTGAAATTTCCATGAAGATTTTGAGAAACGTGAAGTTAGGGTGCTCAACTACCAGGTCCTCTCCCCTAGGTGTTGTGACAATGAAGAGAGAGCACTTAGAGCCTATGATTTGGCATTTCTTAAGTAAATAGGTGTTTTTTTTTTCAACTCTAACTAATTTTATGGCATTGGTAAAGTTTCTTAGGTTTTATTAAATGTAGTGTATATTTAGGAGATTTTTATTTGTCAAGCTCATGTTTTTGACATCTAGTATGATTATGTTAAATATAAAGAAAAGATTATGAGAAATATTTAGAAGAAATGAGATTTAAAAGAAAAATGTGAATATGTCATTATATTGAGGAAGTATTTGGATTTCTTTCATCCTATCAATAATTATATTTCAAAGTAGAGGCCATGTTATTAGAATTGAAAACATAATTTTGATGCAAGATAGTAAACAATTAATGATTGCTTATAATCACACCAATAGTTAAATCTTGATTGCATATATTGGTATCATAGTGAAATACAATTTTATAAGATAAATTTTCTTTAAAAAAAATCATACTTTATAAGAGGTATTTTATATTGTAGTAGTGATTTTCATAGAGGGAGTTTCAATTTAACATGGAGTAACAAGGTTTGTGTTTAATTTTGTTCACTTAAGGAAAAAAATAAAAAAAAACAACAAACTCATCTAGCAAAATAATCTCAATTGTTTTGGTAGCCACCATTCAAATGCAAATTGGTGAGCTCAAAAATTGGAAGGGTTCTTGGCAAGATTTGTGCCTAGAAACATATGGAAATCACACATTTTTAACTTGTAGCAAATTAGATCTAACAAATAGATTAATTGAAAATTGGAATTCATGATGAAGGCATTGAGTATCAAATTGATATGATAATAATAATTATACTTGAAAACCTTTTGGCTATTTAAATCCCCACCACATGAAGAGGAAGCAAAGGTTTATGACGTTAAAATAGAGGCAGAAATCTAATGAAAAACTTTGATATTAACAAACATGACATCCAAAAAATTATCAACAACTCATTTCCTATTAGAGGCATTGCTAATTGCACAAAATTAGAAGAGGAATCTATTAAAATTGTTGTAGATGGGCCTCTAGTTGAAGATGAAAGCACACTAACATGCATGGAAATTTACACAGATATGTATTGTCACTCATCCACCCATTATTCCTTAAGAATAAAACAACATATCACATGCCACCACTCAACTCACCCACAACCCTCTTGATTTGCTAGTGTTTGTCTTTCAACATTCACAATCTACTCAAAAGATGAATGATTAGATATTTGGAATTAGAAAAAAAATATTCATTGGGTCTTAGCTACTTGTATGGCATGGATTGTAACTCCTATATTGGATGGATGACTTCATTTCCTTTATTTACGGAAATGAATGAGGTCCTCTATTTGTATCCTCACAATCTTATAATCAAAGACATAACATGAAAAATATGATTGTGTACAAGAAAAAGGAGTGCATCATCTTTCTCATAATTCATTTACATAGGCAATATGCATATAGATTAGATAAATATAGAAAAAAAAGACATACCACATCTATTAGTCACGACCATTTAATATTAGTCAATATTACGTAAATATTATTTTTTGAATCATAAACCACAAAAAATATTGGAATGCCTCCTTGAGCCCATGGACAAAGACAATACAATGTTTCTCCCACTTTAGTATCTATTGGTTGGAAATCACCAAATGCTACTACTACTTTGATCCTCTTTGTGTTAAGTATGTAGGTTGACACTATCTAATCTTATGTCCATGATAGAAGTGGATGGGAAACATGTTATAAGATTTGAGGGGATTTTCCCTTAACCTTGAAGTGTTATGATTCTTATTTATGTAGTTTTGTGTTTCATGCTTAAGAAAAAATGAGTAGATTCTCTTGATGGCTTGAGTGTACTTTTGTAGGCCTTAATAATAAAGAGATCTATTTCTAATAATCACATTTTAGTATTTTTTAATAATTTAATATTTTTATATAGGTAAACATAAAAATTTTGGGGCCCCTACCCAAATAAAATAAGCTTTAGAGTTTAGATTACATTTACATTCACCTTCAATTCAAGGTTATTGAAGGGTAATAAATATGAAAACTATACTAAGAAGAAACTAACAAACTATAGACACCTAAAAATGACTAATGCACTCCATCTAACTTATCATCATTTTTCATCAATTTTTCCATCAATATTAATTAAATAATTTTAATTATTTAATTAAGCTAACACATTATCTACATTAATTAAATAATAATTTAATTAATTCATCATTTCTCCGTCATCCACATCAACTAAATATTTTTGTAATTATTTAATTAATTCCTTAATTTCTTCTATTCACATTAATTAAATAATTAAAGATTATTTGAAATTAATTCATGCATTAATTATTTTTATCCACTACAATTAAATAATTTTAAATTATTTAATTAGCTAACATTTCCTCTATAATTAATTAAATAAATTTAATTTATTTAATCTCTTTTCTATCTTTAATTATTCTAATAAATAAATAAAATAAATATTTATTTATTTTTTATTAATATCTTTCTCTCATGCACATAAATTAAATGAATTTATTTATTTAATTCTATTTATATTCATCTAAGTAAGTCAGCTAAAAAGACACTCTCACTCACTTTCACTTCACTCATCCATGCAGTCAGTCAACTCAATCATGTAATCAATTAACTAATCAATCAAACCCTTCACCATGACACATGTCACATGCAATTTTTTTCATGTCATCTCAATCAATCTCATCCATTAATACTTTAAATCATCCTCCATCGTTGATTAACATCAGGTGAAAGCTATAAATTTACTATCATTCAAGCCCTCTTGAGTGATCCACAATCTTACGCTCAAGTTATCATAGTAAATATATTTTTATATTATAGATCATGCTTATATTTGAAGAGAAATTCACATCAATTACTATTATAGCATAGCATATACAATGGAGCAAGATGAGGCATTTTAAGGAGGCAATATAATTTATATTGCATTTGATTTAATTTATTGTGCTCACACTCTATTGAAGGTGATTACTAAATATTAAAATAGGTATTTGTATTGAATTATCCTTTTTTCTAGCCTCAAGCTTCGTTTTCATTCACATTCTATCATGCTTAGTGGGACCCACATCCTTGAGTTTAACTATTTTTGCTTGAGAAACTATGTTTTGAAAGGTCCAGATATAGATCAACGCTTTTGACTATCAAACAACACTTTTGTTCTATAATATGACACATCTAATCTATACAACAACACTTTTATCTTGTCAAAAAAATGCATTTGATCCTCTATTTGACGCATACAATTTACAAGTTGATGCATTTGACATACATATTGACACATCTAATCTCTATTTGCAAGTTGTTGAAAAATTAATTAAAATTTGACCTACTTTTACTTGCAAAATATTATTTTTTGAGATCTAATGATTACTAATTTTTAACTAACCCTTGTGGAATTACTGAATTTGACTAATTAATCTTTTTTACAAGGTTTTATCTTTTATTTGTGAACACTTTTTTTATTGCAAGGATAGGTTGGCGCATTTAATCATTCCTTCCACGCATTTTTTTTTCTTCTTTGTGTGTAGGTCCTTTATTTACAAATATAATGGTGGTTCTTACAAATATTTTATTGGTACTTTGGCGATTTTGTTTCTAAGAACTAATTTTATTTTTCAACTAACTTTCCATGATCTTGGAAACTAATTCAAGTGGTATAGCTTGGCTATCACTAAGAGAAGAACATAATTTGAGGACTACTGACATAATTTGGTGTAGGACGCTTATCAAAGTTATCTTTCTTTTACTAAAGTAGTTGCATACTTCAATTTCTTAAGGGACAATGAACTTATTTGGTGTGTTTGTGTAGGATAATTGGTGTGTATGCTCTCTCCTTACACTATGTGTGAATCTGGAGATCAAAAAGACATTCTAGTTTACTTAAATTTGTTTTATGTTCAAACCCAATATTGAGCTAGCTCGTGTATTCTCTCCCCTTGTGCTTCGTGCGAGCTTGGGGATCAAAAGCACTATCTTCAATCTTTCCTTTTAGAAGGATTGCTTAGGGATTTCATCACCCCAAGGGATGACCTCAACCAAATTTTCTAATGGGATATATAAAAGGAGAGAGAAAATTATACCTCAAGAGTGAGCTATCATCATGTCTGGTTGGGCCAAGGGATCCTTGGTCCTTCGATACTCATTAGGTGGAGAGGAGAGGAGAGACCCTCCTAGACTCAAGCATTTGTAGATGGGTTCTCATTTTATAAAATCCCTAACACACCTTGTTTTTAGAATTGTAAGACCTTTGACTGTCAAACTAGTATGGTGCAAGGCTTAGTATTAAGCTTGAAGTTACTCAACATGTACCTCTCTGAGTAGACATAGAAGATATTTGGGCTAAAGGTGTCAAAACCTCAAAATTAAGGGGAAAGGTGAACCCTTGTTCCACTTGACCCCTACCTATTAACTCCTTGAGGTATTTATTGATTGGGCCTACATTAATGAGACTCACCTACTTGAATAATTATAGGGTTGTTAATGTGTTTGGTATGTATTATGTGAAAACCAGTAAAAGACATTCAACCTTAATACCTTGAAGTAAACAACCATCTTGTTTGTTGTTTTTCCTTTTTCCAAACTAAACAAACTATCCAAAATAGTCAATTTCCAAAAAATACACTTTTTACATAGAGTTGTGCTACCAAATCATAAAACTACACTTCATAGTCATGAAATTGCACTTCTAAGCTATTATGTGGCACTTCTAATCTATCTGCATGTGCATCTCTTTGAAAAAGTTGCACTTTTGAGTCACAAACATTTATCTCTGAGTCATAAAACTATACTTTTGAGCTATTTTGTAGTGCTCTTCAGTTATCATATTATACATTTGTCTAGTATTACTATGCTTCTAATTCATCTTGTGGTGATTTTAATCTATTTTCCTATGCATATATTTGACATAGTTGCGCTTTTGAGTCCCTATTCTATGATTATGATCAATACAATGACACTTTTGACAAATTCCCAAGTTTCCAAAACATTGCAAAAATCAAACTTTTAGAATTTTGACTAGACAAACCTAGAACAAGACCTAAAACATTCCAACTGAGTCCATCATCTTCATCATTATAATTTTTTTGAGTCAAATCCCATCCATCAAACATCACATTTCATCTTTTTTTACTTTAGAGCCATTATCCTAGACTTGGACGACAAATTTTTTCAACATAACCATCCATTCAATCTTAAATCTAGCAACCAATATAGTTGGAGTCTAATCAAAATCTTTGATCATTTGTCTCTAGTCTACCTTTTTTCTTGATTTTTTTAATTTCAAGTAGAGATTTGAGTTAGCCACTATCACTAGTGGATAAAATAGCTCAGGAGCTTTGGCTACTCTTGATTTAGTAAACTCCACTCCTCCTTTTTCTTAGACTCACAAGTCTAGTTCAAGTAAAAATCATTTATATCCTATAAATTATCACCACGTTAGTGGATATAGATTAACTTTGGTCTATTGAGCCTGTACAACCCAACATCATTCTTTTATCAATAAAAAAGCATCAAAAATAATAATCCAAAATCATCATATCTTTATCCAAGTCATCTCTTTAGGAATTCCAAAACCCCCACATCCATACCAATCATTCATTTTTCATCTCACACATGATTTATCGAGGTCTTAAAACTTGTATTCCTATCCCAAAGTCTCAACATAAAAACTCATGAAATGTAGAAAAAAATTGAGTCAAACATACCAACAACCATGGGTGATAATCAAAGTGATTTTGGCATGCCTTCTCCTCTATTCACCCCAAATTCTTACCAAACACCAAAACCATCCTCTTCAAGGGTTATTCCTTCTCAAAAGGACAATACACAAAATGCTTCTAAATTTTCACCAACAAAACTACAAGAGATGCAACAAGACCCTGACATAATCAAGGCCATTGATAGTATTTTTAGCTTTGATCCTCAACTATAAAAAAGTGTATATGCTTACACTTTTACATTATTTTTTTGGCCCCCTAATTTATTGGACTTAATTAAGCTTCTAATTTACCAAATTATGCATTCCAAAGCCCAATTTTTATTGTTTCTCGAAGGAGAACCAATACTAAACAAGTACATTCAATCATTAAATCGCCTTGGATCAAGTGTGTCCTAGAAATTTGGGCCAAGACACATTCAACCATGGTTGACTGTGTCCCCCTCCTTAGCTAGGATCCAAATTTGAATATGTTCTTGGTGGCATTTTAATGTCCAAAATTCAAATATGAAGTGTCGAATTTTGAAATCTAATTTTTGAGAAATTAGACAAACACCTATAAATACCTAGATATTTTATCATTTTAAATCTAAGAAACATGATCTAGAATTAAGGCACACAAATGATCAAATACTATTGTCAAGAGAAACATACTATAACATCATTACAACAATTTAAGATCCAACATCATGTCAAATTTTATGTGTGTTCATGTTCATGCTATGTGAAGGCTAACATTATTTTAGGTCTCCAAACATTCAAGCAAGATCTAAGATCCTTGAAGAGATGTGCATGTCTTTAGTCCTTCAAGGAAGCCATTGAAATGTGGTGAGTTGTAACATTTTGTTCATTCATCATTTCCTTCCTTTTCATTAAGTTTTTTTCATCATTGGCATTTCCATTGTTGAAGTGGAAATACTAACACAATATTTGACTAAGGAAAACCCCTATATGGCACAACATTTTCCCTTTATGTGAATGTGCAGGTTGTTGGTTTGGAAAGGATTGAAGAGATCTTGAAGAAAAATTATTCATTGTTGCATTTTTTGTCATCAAGCTTTTCAAGACACAAAAACTCAATTTCAAAATTTATTGATGACATTTCAACAACGGGATAGGTAGAAAAAAAGCTCATATTTGACACCAGAGGACCTTGAAAGTTGAGCATGACACCTTAACAAGGACTCAATGGCCATTGGGTGACCCAATCCTTATAGGCACATCATAAATAATTTTTATGGGTAGGTACACATCAGTCTACAACTTCCATATTTGCTAGAACTTGACTATTTCTATTTATAAATTATCGAGAAATCATATTTATTACATTATGTCATATAGTTTAATTAGGGTAATCATTTCAAATCATTTCCAAATAATTATTATCCTAAAAAAGGATACAAATCTAGATCTGATTGGCTCGCCTTGGGGGTTGAAAGTCAATCTATGCACCTCATTGATTTGTATCCCAATAAAACTATAAAAATAATAAAATAAACCCTATGACATGAACACTAAACTTAGGGTGTACCACATTTTTTTGTCTTAGATCCAAATAGATATTTTCTTATGCTAGCCCAAAAAGGTGCCAAGCTACCTTCTGATTTTGACATTTCCATACTTAGGGAACAATCCCCTACAACTATTGCTTCATCACATACCTTAGAGAGAACAAATTTATCCAATATATACCAATCACAAGCATCCCATATCACAATTATTCAACATCTCAATACCTCAAATTTCCATGCCAATTTCTTCAAGCCAACCTTCCATACCTTCAATTGACACCAACTCAATAATATTTTCTAAACAATTTGTCAATGCACTCTATCAAGGAACCATCCCATTTAGTCATATCATTACATCCATCCCCATGATTAACCAAAAAATTCATCACATACCAAACACCTCTCAATATTCCACATCCAACATATCTACAAACACACACATCCCATATACCTCACAATCTTCCACATTCAACATATGTGCAAAAACACACATCATGTATACATCACAATATTCCACATCCAACATATATATAAACAAATACATCCCAAATCATTCACAATCTTTCACATCCAACATTTACACAAACACATGCATCCCAAATAATTCACAATATTCCACATCCAACCTATCTATAAACACATACATCCCAAAAAATTATCAATCTTACACATTCAACATACCCACCAACACATACATCCCAAATCATTCACAATATTCCATATTCAACATACCCATAAACACATATAGACCAAATAATTCTCAATCTTCCATCCCTACAAACACATACATCCCAAATGATTCTCAATCTT
Source organism: Sequoiadendron giganteum (assembly GCA_007115665.2). NCBI lineage: Eukaryota > Viridiplantae > Streptophyta > Pinopsida > Cupressales > Cupressaceae > Sequoiadendron > Sequoiadendron giganteum. Next base: position 522,093,681 of record CM021106.1, on the reverse strand, counting down.
CCATTCTAACCATACCTATGAACACATACAACCCACACAACTATCAATCTTCCCCATTCACCATACCTACAAACACATATATCCCCCAAAATCATAATATTTCATTTAATTCATCCAATATTCCACATCATCTATCCCCTCAAATTTTTAACATTCAACCTCCTACAAACATGAACACCATCACACCTACAAATTGATTGGCACAATATATATATATATATATATATATATATATATATATATATATATAAATCTTGCAGAATAAAATAGCTAGCATTGAACTAGGATACACAAAGAAAAATTACATGCTTGAAGACATATTTCCTTAACCTTTCAATAGATCAATCCCTATGATACATTTACCTCACAAATTTTAAATTCCTAAATTTGAAAAGTGGGAAGAGGTGATCCATGTGAAAAGATATGATAATTTTATGTAGCTTTCTTAGAGGTTGCTTACTATGATACATACTTAATACACCTATTTCCCCAAAGTTTAGGAGGAATTTTTTTTTGAATAGTTATCTTTCATGAATTGGTAGAAAAATTCATCAATCATTTCCTATATAACATTGAACATGAAGTTTCCATGATTGACCTATGTAACACACAAAAAAATAAATAGAGAATCATTCAATTCCTTCTTACAAAGATGGAGGAATATGGAAAGAAAATTCTGCCCATACCTAAAAAACAACTTCTGAACATATTGTTGTGTAGTTTTCGCACACACGCCCCACTAAAGTAGGGACCATCTTTGCTTGGTCTTTTGGTTCTTCTCTTTGGCCTTGTTTGTGGTCTTTGGTGATTTGGTCATCGAATTTTGATCATTTTGCATGCTCCTAAATGCTTATCTTGCTTGTGCAAGTACCCTCTCTGAGAAAACACTTTGAAAATCCCGAGTTTGGGTCAATTTTGGGTTTTTTCTTGGTTTTGGGATTTTCCTCCTTTGACGGATTCCCCCGGTTGCCTTGAAAACCCAACAGAGGCTATTTTCGCACTATTTTTGGGGATTTCGGTCCTTCGCGAAATTTCGTGTCGATCGGATTTTTTTGAAATTCCTTCACCGCCTCGGATTCCTGAACTTGTTTTGGATTGTCATGTCATTGTATTTATGTTTCATGTACGGGTTCTACAGTTGGATTTAATGAAGTCCAGGGAGGTTTTTATGCTATGATTAATTTCTTTTTCTTTGATTGAATTTGGATGAGCTTGATCTTGAGCGCGTGACTTGGTGTGGCAATTGGACCTGTGGATTCTTGGATTTGGTAGTGATTTTCTTGGCATCCTTGTTTCCTGTTGTTGTTGTTTTGACTTGTTCTGCATACATGGTATGTTTACAGGCCCTTTTCTTTCAATTGGAAATTATCAATAGTTCTAGGGTATCTTAAATGTGCTTTGAATCTCAATTCCAGTGTATTGAGGGTTTATGGTTAAATCAGGGTTATGCCCTTTGTTCTTACGATGCATCCTTTGAAATCGATGGGGCTGTCCTTGTTGGGTTGGTGATCCACTTGCCTCCTATTCTCTGCTAGTTCTACATTTCTTAAGCCTGGTCTTGAGCAAAAAAATTTTTACCTGGAGTCTCGATCTTGGTTCTCCTTGCATTTGATAAGCGAGTGGAATGAGTTAGTATTTGCCTGTTCATCATGAAAACCTAGGTATTGATCTCGAATTCATTACCAACGCTATTAGATCACCCTTGGGAGAGTTTGAAAGTTAAATTTGTTGATGATCGGTTTGAAGTGAGTTGAATCCGAGCTTAAATTCCAAATTTGTTCTCGTTCGATCAATTTGGGCGAAATCCTGACGAAGTCAAAGATTTTGGGATTTCGATCATTTCGGGGATTTCCTTTTGCCTTAGGATTTCCCTGGATTTCCATCGCTTGGTCATTTTCCTAAAAGAGTGCTTAAAATCTAAAAATTACACTGACTTCGCAAAATTTTGTGTCTTCGGGATTTTATCGAAATTCTTTTTCCCTTCATTTTCTCAGAGTTTGTAAAAAATTATCGTTTTCACAAATTTTCGTCCTTGGTGGAGTTCCCTGAAATCTTGTTGAGAATGAAGAATTGAGAGATAACATGATCTATTGGCTGATGACTATGAATTTTATGATCAATTTGAGTTATTTTAGGATTTGTCATGTTGTTTCCTGGTTAATAATGGTTGATTAAATGGTGGTTGGAAGTTTCTTTGTGCTTGTTTTGTTGGATTCCATTTGGTCTGAAATTTCCCAAGATTCCCCTCTTGCCTGAATTCCGCAAGAGGACTAAAACCCAAACTTTGAAATGAGTAATTCTTATGAGATTTTGGGGATTTTTGTTCATCACGGGATTTGTTTTAAGGATAGATGTTTTATTTTTAATGAACTAACTTGGATTCTTATGGTATGATAGGTCTTGATTATGGTCTCTTTAATGCAAGCATAATCAAGTCAGGTTTTTGCTGGAAGGACCAAGGGCAAGGTAATGGATCCTGGTGCGAAAGGATCTTCCATATCAGAGGAAGAAAGGATCTAGATGAAAATGATTAAGGAAATTTTATCCACTTGTGGTGATGCACATTGATCCTTTGACTAACTAAAGAATGTGTTGGGAAAACATAAAGCTAACATAGGCCTCCTCCTGCAAAATTTGAAGATAATCATGAAGTATACAAAGGAGAAAGCTAGTGAATAATGGGATCCTACCTTCTCCAAAGGTTTCAGAGCCCTAGGGATGGTATGAATGATTACAGATCAATAAAACTGGTTTTCAAGAAGTTGCACAAATAGGGGCAACAGATAGGGAATCCACTGAAGGGTTGTCGCAGTCATGGAGAAGTGTCAAGCCCTAAGGGTGGAATGGAATAAGGTCGTCAGGAAATCAAGGGAAGAGATTAAATATTAAATGGAAGATTCAAAATATTAAAATTTTCACCTTTGGCTGACCTATTTTTTGTGCCTGACCTTGAGGAAGGTTTAAAATGGGGCGAGATCAAATACAAAGGGGAAACATTTAATGTCGTACTACATCGAAATTCATGCTTCACAATATTCTTCCTTCATCTTTTACATGCATTGGATCAAACTGCATTGGAGATCTCAGGCCGACCTGGGAAGGAGCTTCAAACATTTAATGCAATATCACATTTCATTTTAAGGTTTTTTTTCTTGGCCGACCTACTTTTGGGGCTGACCCTCTTTGTGGCCCTAACTTGTGTTGGCCCACGATGTAATATCTATAAGTGTGGCATTTCGCCTTATTTCAGGATATAGAGATAGAACTAGAGGATTAGATTTTGAAGTGAAGTTAGGCAATAGAGTAGAAAGTTAGAATTAGAAGTTGTTTTATTTCAAAGCAAATGTTGTAATACAGGATAATGGAATTGTTGCTACTATTGGATGAATTCAATACAATTGAATACATTGTGCTTTGGTGGCCTCTCTTGGATGAATTTATCTTGCATGGTTCTTATTATTCTATCTTTCTAAATTGCTTTGAAATCTTGAATGCAAGTTAGATGTTAGGTGTTAGTTTTGAGTTCTTTCATGATAATGGTGAAATTCTGATGATGTCAATCGATCTCTAAACCATACTTTTAGCAATTTGCTGATTGTAAGTTGTGTAAAGTTAGTCTGGGCCTTATTTTGTGCTAATTTCAACTGTGGATACTTGTTTACATTGCATCATTTACTGGGTATGTGGATGAATGTTCATAGTCTGAAAATCTTCAGTTTCCTTAGAAGATTGCACCATTTATGCAAAGTTGTAGGCTTGCCCTTGATTACGTAGAGATTGGTTTTGTTGGAGATTTTTCTGTTTGCAACATTCATCATTGTTGTGATTGATTTTAGGAGTAATTTTAATCTTAGGATCTCTCTTAAACCCTTATCTCTTTTGTTGTTTATTTTGAATTTGGGTTAGTTTTAGGATTGAAAGCATCACTGTATTGCTACATTTGATGAATGTACACTTCCAACATTGTTCATTTGTAAGGCCCCTTGTGATTACCAACATTTTCACATTTATCACTGTTGTTTTGTTCCATTGTCAAGATCTGGCATTAGAGACCTTGGGGTTATCTCTTTGTTGATAGATATTTACCTTTCAAGAGAGATAGGATATCATATTCTGTCTGAGTTGTTTCTGTGCAAAAAACACCATTAGCAGATTGGTGCTAGAAGGAGGGTCGAACATGGGTGACATTGCAGGAAGCTGAATGAGAATTCATGTTGACAATCTGAGATATGATAGATCTTTAAATCTGAAGTACAAATTCTGAGTCCAGATGGAAAAGCAACTTTATGCTTTCCATGATGGAAACAGGCTTCAGATTGATTTTCCTCAGCTTTGTGTGTCTCTGAATAAGATATTGGATCTCTTGAATAGTAAGGGTTTGCATCACTATGCATTATCAAACCAGTGTAGAATCCATAATACTTGCAGGCATAATGAGTTTGAATGCTTAACCTTTTTGGGTAAAATCGAGATGGTTTTGCAAAGGGATATTTTCATACGAAACCTTCTTGAACCACTGGCCTCCACAAATTTAGAGTTTGTTGATGCTACAGTTGAGGCCTTTACAGAGATAGTTAAAGATCAACTCAGTAGTGGTAGGTGTTTGCAATATTTTATCTCATCTAAATGGTGCAAAGTTCATAGTGCATCTCATTCATAATTCACTTGCCATTCATGTGTGGATATTATCGTTAAAGTTGGGAGATATATGGAATGGAGAGTAGTCAATCAAAGAATGTACTGTAGAGGAGACAAATTATGGATTTAAAGAATGTGCAACAAGTGTTGATCCATCCACAAATCAAGCAACATTCCAGAAGGAAGATTCTGAAATATCTGAGGCAATGGAGGTAGATGATGAACATTCAAGTGAAGAACAACCTCGAAACACAATGGAAATTGGTCCTATAGAGGCTAACCAAGTGTCTGAAATGGAAAATGTAGTTGAGAGTGAACAACAAAAAGAAGAAGAGCTAGGTCAGATCTCCTCTATTCATGATGAAGATTCAATACAGACTAGATCTGATGAGTTTGTGTGCTAGACAACCATAAACGAGGTGAAAGAACAAGTACAACTGCTACAACATAAAAGAGATACACAAAAAGATACATCAAACAAGTCTCCAATGGAAGAATTTCAACAAGTTGCTGATAAATGTCTTGAAGAACATGGGGAAGCACTTAATGGATGGTTCGACATTCCTGATGGTTGTGATCAAGAGTTTGAACCAATGCCAACAGAGGAAGAATTCAGGGAGTCTTATTCATCTAATTCTATTTTTTCTCTATTTATTGATGAATTGAGTATTGAAAATTCACAGATTTTATGTATTTATGATGAAGTAGCTAATGTTGTTCATACTGATATGCAGGAAAACATGAATGATGTTGAAAACAGTAATGTTACAATCATTGATGAGCATGATCATACAATGATAGGTGAAAATGTGTTTAAGGATTAGCCTATGATGCCTTCTGATGAACATCATGTTGAATTCATCGTGCATGATGAAGCTTAAGGAATTCCATCACTAATTCCTCATGAAGAAGGAATACCACGTAATCAATTGAGACCTCCTGACCTCATGAATGTCAACTCTCCACAATTGGAGGACAATAAATACAATATCCATTCTATAGAAGTATCACCCCTGGTTGTTTCTTTCCTTACTGTGAATTCTGAAGCTTATCATTTTGATTATGGAGGTTTAGGGAAGACAACTTACATCTGGATTGATCATGGGTTTAGTGAGTTGCCTTAGTTGTTGGTTATTCATGTTGATAATGTTGAGTTTGAATGTTGCATTGTTGAGCTTTATTTTTCTGAATATAAAGATGAATTTGCATTCTTGAGGATTGTTACCATCACATTACTTCTTTTTTGTGCATTGATGAACTGTTTGGGGATGGGTCTCTGTTTGCCTTGTCTAATCATAAGCCATTTTGAGTCTCTTTGTACATAATTTCATTTGAATAAATGTAGCTTGCCCTATTGTTCTTTTGCTTTAAGTCTATTTGCTTTGGTTAGTTTAGTTTGCTTTGGATTTTGGTTTGTTGTTGCTTTGCTTCTCTAGCTTGGGTTTCTTTGTTCTTTAGTTGGGGAAGTGTCTTTCCTGCACAACAATTATTGAGTATTTCATTGATGGACTTTAATCATGTGTCTTGAATGGATGGTCGAGATATTTTGTTAGTGACAAGTGGTCTTAATGTTTAATTTAAAGAGGATGGGTCATTGGTTTGATTTGAACCTAAAGTATTCTGAAATCTTATATCTTTCAGACATCTTAAGAATTCCAAGGTTGCATGGGGTCCTTATGAGGTCTGATTAGGTGAAAAATCTTATATTCTTCTTTAGTGCCACTATGGTTCTTAGCCCTGAGTGTGAACTTCACTGTTCACAGGTTGAAAATATAAAAATGATGAAAAGAAAGGAAATATCAAAAAGAGAGCAAAGAGAAAATATTGAGAATCAAAAGAATGAGTTCAACTTATCAAGGGTATCCAAGTATCTCTATCGGGGCTATGGATGTCTAGTTGGCAGTAGAGCTATGCTTGGGAGGACCACATCAATAACCTCATCGGGGCTATGGATGCCTGACTGGCAGCAAGGCTCTATCCATGTTGCTTTTGGAGCTAGAATATTTACGTAGCCTAACCTGACTAAGCTTGGTTTCTGCAATAGCTCAAGGAGGGAAATGAACTCACTTGCACACACTTGGATTTTAAGTTTATGGAAGGTTTAGTCCACCTTTTGGTTCTGATTCTTTTATCTTGCATTTTGGTCTGTTTACCTAATAGGGAGGTTGAAACTAGAGATTTTGGGTTCATGATTCTTGTTCATCACCAAAATGCTCGAGAGAATTTTCCCAGTAGGAGTCACCATTTGTTGTGTAGTTTTTGCACACACACCCCATTGAAGTAGGGACCCTCTTTGCTTGGTATTTTGGTTCTTCTCTCTGGCCTAGTTTGTGGTCTTTGGTGATTTGGTCACAGAATTTTGGTAATTTTGCATGCTCCTAAATTCTTATCTTGGTTGTGCAAGTACCCTCTCTAAGAAAACACTTTGACAGTCCCGAGTTTGGGTCAATTTCGAGTTTTTCTTGGTTTCAGGATTTTCCTCATCTGGCAGATTTCCCCGGTTGCCTTGAAAACCTGACGGAGGTTATTTTTGCACTATTTTCAAGGATTTTGGTCCTTCATAGAATTCCATGTCAATCAGATTTTTTTGAAATTCCTTCACCGGCTCGGATTCTCGAACTTGTTTTGGATTGTCATGTCATTGTATTTATGTTTCATGTATGGGTTATGCAGTTGGGTTTAATGAAGTCCAAGGAGGTTTTTATGCTATGATTGATTTCTTTTTCTTTGATTGAATTTGAATGAGCTTGAGCTTGAGCGCTTGACTTAGTGTGGCAATTGGACCTGTGGATTCTTGGATTTGGTAGTGATTTTCTTGGCGTCCTTGTTTCTTGTTGTTGTTGTTTTGACTTATTCTACATTCATGGTATTTTTACAACCCCTTTTCTTTCAATTGGTGATTATCAATAGTTCTAGGGTGTCTTGAATGTGCTTTGAATCTAGATTTCAGCATATTCAGGGTCTATGGTTAAATTAGGGTTATGCCCTTTGTTCTTACGATGCATCCTCAAAAATTGATGGGGTCGTCCTTGCTGGGTTGGTGATCTACTTGCCTCCCATTCTCTACTATTTCTACTTTTCTTAAGCGTAGTCTTGAGCATAATTTTGTCTGCCTAGAGTCTCGATCTTGGTTCTCCCTGCATTTGATAAGCGAGTGGAATGAGTCTGTATTTGTGTGTTCATCATGGAACCCTAGGGCTTGATCTTGAATTCATTACCAAAGCTATTAGATCACCCTTGGGAGAGTTTGAAAGTTAAATTTTTCAATGATCGGTTTGAAGTGAGTTGAATCCGAGCTTGAATCCCAAATTTGTGATTGTTCGATCAATTTGGGCGAAATCCTGAAGAAGTCAAAGATCTTAGGATTTTGATCATTTCAGGGATTTCCTTTGCCTTAGGATTTCCCCGGATTTCCATTGCTTGGTCATTTTCCCGAAAGAGTGCTTAAAATGTAAAAATTGTGCTGACTTCGCAAAATTTTGTGTCTTCGGGATTTTACTGAAATTCCTTTGTCCCTTCATTTTCCCAGAGTTTGTAAACAATTACCATTTTTGTGGATTTTTGTCCTCGGTGGAGTTCCCCAAAATCTTGTTGAAAATGAAGAATTGAGAGATAACATGATCTATTGGCTGATGACTGTGCATTTTATGATCGATTTGAGTTATTTTAGGATGTTTCATGTTGTTTCTTGGTTAATAATGGTTATTAAATGGTGGTTTGAAGTTTCTTTGTGCTTGTTTTGTTGGATTCCATCTAGTCTAGAATTTCCTGAGATTCCCCTTTGGCCCAAATTTCCTGAGAGGACTAAAACCCAAAATTTGAAATGAGTAATTCTTATGAGATTCTGGGGATTTTTTGTTCATCATGGGATTTGTTTTAAGGATGGATATGTTATTTTTAATGAACTAACTTGGATTCTTATGCTCTGATAGGTATTGATTATGGTCTCTTTAATGCAGGCATAATCAAGTCAGGCTATTGCTAAAAGGACCAAGGGTAGGGTAATGGATGCTGGTGCGAAAGGATCTTCCATATTAGAGGCAAAAAATATCTAGCTAAAAATGATTAAGGATATTTTATCCACTTGTGGTGATGCGCATTGATCCTTTGACTGACTGAAGAATGTGTTGAGACAAGATAAAGCTGATACAGGCATCCTCATGTAAAAGTTGAAGATAATCATGAAGTATACAAAGGAGAAAGTTGGTGAATGATGGGATCCTGCCTTCTTCAAAGTTTTTAGAGCCCTAGGGATGGTATGAATGACTACAGATCAATAAAACTAGTTTTGAAGAAGTTACACAAATAGGGGTAGCATATAGGGAATCCATTAAAGGGTTGTCGCGGTCATGGAGAAGTGTCAAGCCCTGAGGGTGGAATGGAATTGTTACCAATTTTTGTTATAGCTCAAATGGTGGAGCTGATTTAAATACTGTTATATTTTAAAGTGGAAATGCAGTTATTTTTGAATATGCTTGAGTGTTGTTTAGCACTTTATTTTATTTCATCAAGTGACAATTGTGCAGGTGTTTTGAGAAACTCATATTTGAGGTATCATTCATGTTTTGCATAAATCAAATGGAATATAGAACTGAGTATACGAATGATAAAGCAAAATTCTTTCATTTATTTCATGAAGTGATGCATATTTACATAAGTCATTTGATTGCGAGAATACAAATGCTGGTACAATCTTGCATTTTAATGCTTTTCTTTCAGAATGGAAATGAAAAAACAAAATTAAACATCCACACAAGCCATGGTTTTAGCTGTTTCCATTCATAATAGGAAAGGAAATATACAAATGGAAATAAAAAGCAGATAACATTAGACATATCCTTCATTATCTGAGGTGGTCTTCGGTTGGTTTCTCGAAACTGGCTCTTTTCTGTTTCCGCTCCTGAATGCTTCTGCTCCTGAATGTATCTGCAAGAGTTTGAGAAGGGTGTCAATTAAGAGCTCGAGATATGAATAATACTACATGTCATACTAACAAAGATATATTTCAATCCTTATAGTGCAAAGAAATAGCTAAAGGAAAGAGTAGAAGCATGAATTGAAAAAGAGAGAAAACATCATTATCATTCTTGATTTTTTTTTGTGCTAACACTATTTATTTCCTTGTGCAGGTATAGGAAAATCCATGTAGTTGTTTATCTTTTGAAGACTAAGCATGTGGGAAAAATGGGCTCCCACAAGGGTAGACCCCGACATGCTGGCCTTGTATGTTACAAGAGGGCCGAGAGAGCAAGATGCAATCATCATGCTCTTCTGAGCTTTACAACTGAACAAATAGTTGAACTACCATTCATTTATAACAATCAGATCAACATACGGAAGTGAAAATTGTAAATGAATGATAATTGGACAACTTTTTTTAGCTAAAACTATCGATCTATCATGTTTTTGAAAGGCTTGGTTTTGCTGTCGTAATGTTGTTTTATTTTTTTAAGACTGTTCGGTTCATAGTGTTGTTTCATATTTTTTGTATTGGAACATCAGTGTTCTATCACTTAACAATGATAGTGAACAGGCATACATATGCCTCATCAACAAATTATTTTAAAAAATGGGAGTATCTGTAAGAGTTTCAAGTCCACATGTGCATTATGGAGAGTGCTAGGTATAGAAACTAAGGATATGCAAGGACAGGTAAGGATGTGAAGAGTTTGTTGCCAGAATAAGCAGAGAATATCAAATCATGAAGGAGATTTACAAATGCAAGCTGGAACATTAGTATAGAGTCCAGTATTCTTCAAGTTTTCATTGTTTCAGGCATACTTACATGATGGGTTTGGATCCAAATAAAATTTTATCATGGTTTCTAGAATTCTACATAAACATGTTTTTAACAATACAGATTTATTCGAAATAAGGGATACCCACATTGGGGTTTGGCAAGAGTGCAGTATTTTCAAAATACAGGAAGCTGATTTGAGAATTTCAGTTTAATATATATTTTCTTCATAGTTGACAAATGCCCATTTTGGGGTTTTGAGTCAAACACAGAAATCCTAAATACCCATATACAAAATTTTACTCAAATGCAGATTTTTCTTCATATAAGGAAGTACCCACATGGGGTTTTCAATAAAAATCAAAAGATAATCAGGTTCTTTCAAGATACAATTTACCCATGCATAGGGGTTTTGCATAATTCAGAATAAAATTGAAACACAATGAAGGGGGAAGAGCTCGAATCTCTGAGAGACCCAGAATACACATTATTATCATTTAGAACAGATTTCTTTCATATCAAAAGCCCACTTTCAGATTGTTCATCATACACTTTTCTCATTATTTCATGTGTACCCACATGAGGGTTTTGAAAATAAAATGCAGACACTTCACTTTCCAGGTTACCCACATGGCTTTCTACATTTAAAGTAAAATTGCTTGAGATGCATCATGGGTTGAGCCCAACGGGGAGTTTCAGTTACTATTTCATCAAATAAGGAGAGCCATTTCAATTTTTCTGCATAGAAGAACAAAATCAAAGAAAAGAATGTAAGGAGTGCGAGTTTCTTCATAGGAAAATTATCAATCAAATCAGGTCATGTCACGGACTGGATAATGCATGAAAATTTCCATAACAAGTAAGCTTTGGCCTTAAGCATTCATGGCGCGACCAGTAAATAGGCTTGCATTTCACTTTTTAGGGAAATAAAAATAATTTTATAGAGATAAATCTTGTAGGCTTTAGTTCGAAAGAGGAAAATACAAAAGCAATGGAGCAAGGAAGAACTTACCATTATGATGGCTATGGAAGAACACACAAGCCGCGCCCAAGTTCATTTTGGAGCTCACAATGCATGGTTCGGTTTCACTAGTGGCGCCCAAGGTAGAGATAAGAAAGCAGAGAGTAAATAACATAAGGAAATCAGAGGTGATTAAAGGAGAAGCCGCAGCCTTAAGAAGCTATTTCTTGTTTTCAAAACAATGGAGAGAGCTCATAATACAAAGAATTCAACTCACCATTCTTACTGTGAGAGGGGTCGACGAAAATAGAGGAGGAGTCTGGAGTTTCCAAAGCATTCCAAGCTGCAGGATTGAGCTCATGCATGGCAGTGCCTTCTTTCCCAGGCAGAGCCAAAGTCTTCATTTTCAAATGATGTGAAATATTAGGGCTTGCCTTGTGTTTTGATCTTTAGGGTTTCCCAAATCTCTAAGTCGAATTTAGGGTGTTTGCTTAAGTTTAGAAAAAATTATGAATGCCAAATTAATATGCCCATGGTGGATGACTCATAAAGTCTAAGACATTTGTTCTATGTTATACCTTGGGGAAGGCTTTATGCCTTAATTTCATTTTTTATTAATTTTTTAGAAATTAATTGAAATGTTTTTTACCTTAGTGATATTTATCAAATGGATTTTATGAAGAATCAATAGGTCTTGGAGATGTGCCTTAGGATTAGGATTTGAGACCTAGGTTTATTTCATTTTAATAATTTTTAGAGAAAACAATTAAAACATGTAAGGAGGAGTATTGTATTTTTATGATTTTTATAGAAAAATAAAACTTTGTAAAGGGAGATATAAGGCATTGTTTGCAGAAGATTTTGAAATCTTTAATTGCAAAAATAGAATAGTTATAAAACTGCATGTTGTAAAGTAGAAGAAAAGTAATACTTTATGAGTTGTTTTGTTTTCTTGCTATTTTTAGCAGTTGAGTATTGACTTTTCTTCGTGGTTGGAATTGAGTTTTCAGTTGAAGAGATAAGGTGTTTTCCTTACTTTAAAAGCAGTTTTTTCCTATTTTAGAAGCCTGATAGTTTGTGCATGCAAAAAGTGTGACTTTCCACTTTTGTGCTCACTTGTTGAATGGTTTTTGGGACCTTTTCCTTGATCTTTTTTCAAGAGCTCGGACTAGGGTTTGAGACATATATCTTTGGAAAAAACTTAGGGTTTTATAGTTCAATCTGTTTTCTTGCTCTCACACATTTTTGAACTTGAAACTGTTTTGTACTCAGTTGAGATTATTTTCGGCATACTCCTACAATTGAATAAAAAACAACATTCCTACCTATCGTTCTATGTATCTATTTACAATTTCAGTTTGATGCTATCTTGTGATTTTTGTTTGGGGAGTCCTTGTTATGTCCTAAGGCTATAGTTTTGATCCAGAAAAGTGCAAGGATACAGTTTGCATGTCATATTTTAAAATGGATCTTCATGCAAAGTACTTATGTAAAATTGTTCTTGAGAGGTTGTGAAATTGTGTTGGTTTTTCAGCACTATTTGTGAGGAAAATCTAGAATAATAATTAGTTCACCATCTAATGTTTAAGATCATTTCAAAATCGTAGGTTTTAAGATTTTGTTTCTCTCTATCCTTTTTCCCAAGAAAGACCTTAGAATAGGATCATCATACAGAGAACCAACTTGCTCTGGAGATTATCTTTTCTTATAGATTGCCCACATCTGAAGAGAGTTTCAATGTTGCAACAGATAATCTGAGTTTTGCAAATCTGGCGGGGTGCATATCTGATTGCTAACATGAATAAGGTCGTAAGTAAATCAAGGGAAGAGATTAAATATTAAATGGAAGATTCAAAATATAAAAATTTTCACCTTTGGCCGACCTATTTTTTGGGGCTGACCTTGAGGAAGGTTTAAAATGGGGCGATATCAAATACAAAGGGAAAACATTTAATGCAGTGCTACATCAAAATTTGTGCTTCCCAATATTCTTCCCTCATCTTTTACATGCATTGGAGATCTCATGCCAACCTGGGAAGGAGCCTCAAACATTTAATTCAATATCAAGTTTCATTTTAAGGTTTTCTTTATTGGCCGACCTGTTTTTGGGGCCGACCCTCTTTGTGGCCCTAACTTGTGCCAGCCCATGATGTAATATCAATAAGTCTGGAATTTCGCCTTATTTCAAGATATAGAGATAGAACTAGAGGATTAGATTTTGAAGCGAAGCTAGGCAATAGAGTAGAAAGTTAGAATTAGAAGTTGTTTTATTTCAAAGCAAGTGTTGTAATACATGATACTAGAATTGTTGCTACTATTGGATGAATTCAATACAATTGAAGACATTGTGCTTTGGTGGCCTCTCTTGGATGAATTTATCTTGCATGGTTCTTGTTATTCTATCTTTCCAAACTACTTTGAAATCTTGAATGCAAGTTAGATGTTAGGTGTTAATTTTGAGCTCTTTCATGATAATGGTGAAATGTTGATGATGTTGATCAATCTCTAGTCCATACTTTTACCAATTTGTTGATTGTAAGTTGTTGTGTAAAGTTAGTCTGGGCCTTATTTTGTGCTAATTTCAACTGTGGATGCTTGTTTACATTGCACGATTTACTGGGTATGTGGATGAATGTTCATAGTATGAAAATATTCAATTTCCTTAGAAGATTGCACCATTTATGTGGAGTTGTAGGCTTGCCTTTGATTAAGTAGAGATTGGTTTTGTTGGAGATTTGTCCGTTTGCAACATTCATCATTGTTGTGATTTATTTTAGGAGTAATTTTAATCTTCGGATCTCTCTTAAACCCTTATCTCTTTTGTTGTTTATTTTGAATCTGGGTTAGTTTTAGGATTGAAAACATCACTGTATTGCTACATCTGATGAATGTACACTTCCAACATTGTTCATTTGTAAGGCCCCTTGTGATTACAAACATTTTCACATTTATTACTGAGTTGTTTTGTTTCATTGTCAAGACCTGACATTAGAGACCTTGGGGTTATCTCTTTTTTGATAGAGATTTACCTTTCAAGAGAGTTAGGATATCATATTGTTTCTGAGTTGTTGTGCAGAAAACACCATCAACACATATTTGTTGAAAACCTCAATAAAGAAATTGGATTTCACTTACAAGTGCAATGTGCTAACACATTGAAAAAATCATAGAGAAAGGGATAACCATTGAAAAGGCTCTTATTACAAAAGGTCTTGTTAAAATACGCAAGGAGAGAAAATAACGTGCTTCACATTCTAATGGAAAACTTCACTTACGTGCTAAAAATAAAAACATTAGTTATGATGGTGTAGTAGATGTAAAATTTGTGCAAAAAATACAAACACCGTAAAACAAGAATCCAAACAACCAAAATGTGACTATTCCAAGAGGACCACCTAGATAGAATAATAACCCAAGATGAAAATACGCTCCCCTAGGGGAGCCAATGGAATCCACCTGTAAAAAAATGGTTGAATATAATCTTATTAAGCTACCAAAACTCAGACAGTATGATGAACCACAATTTAAACCTCATGGTACAATGATAATGAATACTAGAGTAACATAGATTCAAAGGTAATAAGACACCTAATTGTATGAAATTATAAAATATCATTAAAGATCTTATTGATCAAGGAGACATCAATATTTAATATCATCCTAACAACTCATCCAATAATGATCTTGGAATTTACAATGATCCAATATTTGAGAATGAAAAGGAAATGACTCCAATAAGGAAAATAATTATAAAAATGTCAATTATTCATATGATTCCATTGTGGGTCATATTGAAGAAATGGATAACCAAATCACAACCATATCGATAGAAAATAAAACTCCTCAATATGTAGTTCCCACATCATAGTAAAGTTACTCTTCAAGGAGACCAACCAACACCCTATGGACATCTTCTGAATACAAACTCTTAGAGAATCTAGGGAAAACACTAGCTCAAATATCTATCTGAGAACCCCTCCATATATCTCCCGCACATAAAGAGATACTAGAAAACATAATTCAGGAGTCAGATGTACCCACTGACATAGATACAAAGAAATTCCAAGCCATGTTAGGGCACACTACTTCATCCCATCATCTTTTTTTCACTAAAAAGGATATTTCATCCACCACATACCATAATCAAGCTCTATAAGTAGAAGTCTTTGATGTATTTATAAACACAAAATTAAAAGAGTCTTGATGATGGTGGAGTGGGCTTAAATATTTATACCCTCAAATTGATAAAATAGCTGGGATATTCCAATGATCTCATAGATATGTAGAAAAATATTCAAAATAAAAGTATATGATGATGTTGAGCAAGAATTTGAAGGTTTAATCAAGTTTACTATACAAGTTGGTCCAACCATTAGAAATACATGCAAAGTCCTGGACCTTGATATTCCATACAATAGTTTTCTAGGCTACCCATGGATACATGCTATGTAATATGTACCATTCACTTACCATGAGTTCTTAAAACTTCCATGTAATGATACTAAGGTAACCATTTATGGAGATCCTCACCATTTCTAATATTATAAAAACATAGAGGAAAAATATCATAAACCTCACCAAGTAACTAACAATGATGTTGTATCATCTCATCATCAGATATAGATCCATACACCCTATCTTCATCATCCACTACACACATTCCCATTCCTGAGATCAAGGTCCAAGTACATGACAAAGGATGTGGAGAATATGACATGAAAGGTTCCTTTTATGTGGGATAACTCCCATCACCTAAAACATATGGAAAATCCCAACAAATTGAAATAACATTTATATTTGTCAAATATGAACCCATAAAATTCTCAAGTTGGGGAGATGTAATAAATAGGTGATCAAAGAAGATATATCCACATGTTTGTATAAAAAATACAAAGGATCAACTACATTACTAATAAAAAAAATACTAACTTTCATATAATCGGGTAAAAGCACAAAGTTGTGTCAAACTTTTAGCCAACTTATCAACACAACTTAATTTAAGTATTTCTAACTAAAAATCAATTTTGGTCAAACATATGATCTAGTAAGATTCATTCTAGCTAAGTTAGATACTTCCACAACTTTCTCAACTAAAATTGTTGGCTAAAAATATATGGAGCACCACTTTGAGTCCAATTTACCAAAAAACTAAAATTATTTGAGAAACTTGAAGTTTCAATAACTCCTACTAATGTAAATAACATTTTTTTTTAAATATTAAAAATACCCTTTTGTAGATCCATAAGTGTAGTTTTCACAAATATATTTATTTTAATATTTTAATTATTATTTATATTTTATTTTTTATTTTTACAAAAAGTATGTTATCCACACAAAATATTAGGTTGATTACCATGCCAAGGAAAAATACTAAAACTTATTTAAAAAAATTGGGTATGTGCAAGATCATCATGGAAAAAATAGGCCCTTAAGTGGCAATGAAAATTCAGAAAAATCAAAGTTAAGCAACTTGACGTAAAAAATTGAATAAGTTATCTATATTATTTCAAAAATATGTAAAAATAGAATCTATGGCAAATTGAATGTAGTTTCTAAACTACTAGGTTTATTTTTCTAAAAAAAAAATTCTATTTGGTGAAAACTTGAAATTTCAATGCAATAGTGCTTAAATTTCAGGGAAAAAATAAGAAGCAGGTGTTTGTCTAACCACCCTAACCATAATAAAATAATAATATATTTTTATTAGATTTTAGATATAAATAGAGGACTCATGTCTAGATGTGATGCATATTATTTTGTAATTTTTCCAAATAAATAATTAATTATGAATTCTTTAATACAAATTTTATAAAATATAACAACTCGTATGTCTGACCACCTTAGCTTGCTCAAAACTTCATGTAATTCATTTTTTAAAAATCCTATAGTATGTGAAGCATAGAATGTGACGCATTTTTTGGATTCAAAAAATGTGATACCGTTTGAAAGCTATAGATGTTTTTCAATCAGACTATCAATCAAGACTTTAGTGTGATTCTAATAGAAAATGAATAATAATTATTTATTAGATTCAAAGTAAATTATAATTTATATTTTTTAAAGCTAAGAAGCTCCTTTACAAACCCTTTTCGTTTCATCAATTTTGGGTAAAAAAAAAAGTCGTCAACCACATGGGCGAAGTCTGGAAAAGCAAGGTAAGTTGTTAAACACATTTTTCGTGTTGACTTCTTAGGATTGCTAGGTCCGAACCAAATTCCAAAGAAAGCCCGAGCCTAATCCCTAGGCATTAAATTTTGTGTCATCATATTAGATATCCGATTCAAATCGGATTATCCAATTTGAATCCGATATCCGATATGTTTTAGATATGAGTTTAAAAAATGTTATACAATTTATAATATATGATTTAAAAAATGCAATTAAGTTTATAATTTAATACATAATATATAATATAGTTTATAATGTAATATATAATATACAATTTATGATAATCTCTTAGTGAATTATGTATTTAATATATAATATATTATAATATTATGTATAATATTTAAATATTATTTCAATATTTTAGTTAATCTATAAATATTTAAATATATATATATATATATATATATATATTACTGATATATAGAATACTTAAATATTATCTCTTTCCCTCTCTCTCTCTCAACCTCTCTCTCTCCCAAGTCTCTCACTCAATCACTCCTATCTCTCCCCCCTCTACCCTTTGTCTCTTTGTCTCTCTCCCTCTCCCTCTCTCCTCCAGTGTCTCTCCTCTCTCCTCTCTCAGTCTCTCCGTCTCTCCTCAGTGTCTCTCCTCTCATCCTCTCCTCTCTCATCTCCTCTCTCTCATCTCATCTCCTCCTCATCTCTCTCTCCTCTCTCATCCTCGGTCTCTCTCCGGTCTCATCTCTGTCTCATCTCCTCTCTCCTTGATTAGATCCTCAGTCTCATCTCTCTCTCCTCTCATCTCCTCTCAGTCAGCTCCTCTCTCATCCTCTTTCTCATCTCCCTCTCCCTCACTCCCATCTCATCCTCTCCTCTCCTCTCCTCCTCCTCTCTCTCTCCTCCATCTCCTCTCCTCTCCTCAGCCCTCAATCTCTCTCCGTCTCTCCTCACTCTTCAGTCTCCTCTTTCTCTCCTCTCTCCTCTCCTCTCCCTCCCCTCTGTCCTCTCTCCTCGACCCTGGACCCTCTCTCTTCGTGTCACTCCTCACCTCTCCTCTCTCTCCTCTCTCCTCTCAGTCTCCTTTCTCCCTCTCCCTCTCCTCCTCTCTCCTCCCACTCTCCTCTCTCCTTCCTCTCCCTCCTCCTCTCCTCTCCTCCCTCTCCTCTCTCTCTCTCTCTCTCCCCTCCTCCTCCCCTCCCTCTCTCTCTCTCTCCCTCTCTCCCTCTCCCTCCCTCTCCCCCCTCCCACTCTCTCTTTTCTATCTCTCTCTCTCTCTCTCCCTCCCACTCTCCCTCTGTCCTTCCCACTCTCTACCTCTCCCTCTCTCCTTCCCACTCTCTACCTCTCCCTCTCTCCATCTCCCACTCTCCCTTTCTCCCTCTCTCTATCTCTCTCTCTCTCTCACTCTCCCACTCTCCCACTCTCTACCATTAACCCTTAGGTCTATGTGGGCATAAATCAGATATCTGATTTGTAGAACTCTGGTTGAACTAAAATCTTACCGTTGCAAAACATTTGAAAATGTTTTCCAAATCAGATATCTGGTTATATTAGATATCAGATTTGTGGGCCATTTTTGTGCATTCCAACGGACCCTACATTCTATTTGCAACACTTTGCAGGAGACAAACGCGTGGTTTCAGACACGAAGAGACAAAGATCAACTTTTTGGAGCATCTTGTACTCAAATTTGTCATAAGCAATGATTTTTTAGCATCTTTTGAGAGGTATAATGGGGAGTAGCAGTTGTCAGAAGCAAAAACGTAAGAGAAATCTTACAAAAGAACAAATTGAAGCATATAGACAAAGAGATAGAGAAGGTCATAGGAAGAGAAGACAAGGTATGTTAAATATTGGTGAACCTAAGCCCTATGGTCTTTCAAGTGAAGAGGAAATTGAATATGTTCAAGGTGAAAATGTAGAACATGACATTGAAATTGGGAATTAAAATGTTCAAATTGATATTGAAAATGTTGAAGGTGAAAATGTTGGAATTGAAGATGTTGAACATGATATTGAAAATGTTCAAGGTGAAATGTTGGAAATGAAGATGTTGAACATAATATTAAAGCAAGTGTAAATTATGTTTCACCGGATTACATGAGAAATGAAGAACCTTGTGTGGAAGAAGGACATATTCCAAATTCAAGACCTATAAGAACCCCTAAATGTTTACTTGAAATTGATGATAACATTATAAATAATTTTGAAGGCAAGAGATCAACACGAACTATTCAGTTGTGGGCTAGAATACTTTTCGACCAATATTTTAGTGATAAGACATTCACCAAGCAATCCCAATTTTTTGTACAATTGCTAAAGATGCAAAAGAATAACAAGGAAAAATATAAGAGAGCTGCTCGGAGAGTCATTACAACCGCCCTAGTAAGCCATCAATTAAAAAAGGCTCACTTTATGAGACAAACTTGTATTGATTTTGACATAAATCGTAAAACTTTGGATAGAGAACTTGAAAGAAGAGAAATAATAGATGATCCTCTTCAAAATGATACATGGGATTTTTTTGAGAGGCTTCCACGTGCTGATAATAAGCTAATCGATAATGTAAAGCAAGTAATTCAAAAAAATTGGCATGATAACTCTAGAGTATCACCCAATGCAAAGGATGTTTTAAAGTTAAGAATTGGCAATGGAGACCGTACACCGCATCCTAAATATTTCTTGGAATCAAGCCAAACAATTGTGTTCAAAAAATTTATTGAAACACATCCAAATATGGAAAGCTCGCAAAGGAAATTTGAAGGTTTGAAGTCATTTTATTGAGTACCTCTTAAGATTCGTAATACTTGTTGTTGTAAATACCATGTGGAGTTTTCAATATACCATGAACTATTATTCTATACCTGTTCTACTTTCCATACTAATGAAATGTTGTAGGAGTGTGGTGCAATGCATCTTCCGAAATCATCAAGGGACTTGCTAGATCTATTTTTATGTTCTAGAGATGATGGTTCCTTTTTCTATAGAAATGATTGTTTAAATGTGAAGTGATCACAATGTGGTGGCTTGTCAAAGTTTGTTCAATTTTTTCATGAGGGTTTCGAACATGAATCTAGAAATAAGCTTGTTGAGAAAAATACATATGAGATAGTCAAATATACTTTGCAAAGTGGAGGTGAAGGTTCTAGATGCGAGTTGGTTACAAAAGAATACAGTGTTGTTGATTTTATTTCTGATTTTAAGGACAATCTTTTCTACAAGTATGCAAGGCATAGTCATAGGTCTTAGTGGTTGGATCAACAATTTAGGATGTGTAAGGACTCTTTTTTGATTGACACTATTATATCAGTGGTTGATTTTACAGAAAACGACACATTGCAACCATAAAATGAGGTACAATATCAGTATTACAATTCCATTCAGATTGCTATTTTTGTCCACATAACATTTAGAAATGCACCTGATAGTACAGAGGAGGATCAAAAGATAATCAAAGAGTATCATTTTTTATATGAGTGATGATAGATCTCACTCGTCTGAGTATGTCCAACATTGTTTCAAGATTTTTTTTGAGTTCTTGTAGGAGCATGATATAGCACTGGGCCGACATCTCATTTGGTCAGATAACTGCATAGGTCAATTCAGGAATGCTCGTATGTTTTATTGGTTGAGTAGAATGCATGTAGAGAGGGGTGTACCTAATATTTGAAGTTTTTTTGAAGCTAGGCATGGGAAAGGGGAGCATGATGGAGCAGGTGCATGTGTAAAGAGAGCTCTAGTTAAGGAGAAATTAAAGATTTCGGGAGAAAAATTCAGTGATGCACATTCTATTATTGATTGGTGTAGTTCAGTATTGTCACAGGGAGGGACACTTGATTCAACAGTGCACAGATGCTTTTGGTTGGTTGAGGAGGGTACAATAAGAGTTCATGTGAAGGTCATTTCCCATGTAATTGATTCTTTGATCTAACAAAGTGGAAACAAAGTATTTGGGTGTGCATGATGTTGAAGTTGATTGGGTAATATTTTTCTGATGTAAGAGCTAGGTGGCTTTAAACAACACAATTACAATTAAAGATGATTTAAACTCCAATTTGATCATCAAAACCAAAATTGGGTGCAACTTCACTCCCCAAACCTTTCCACACCCTATAAACTCATCAAACACATCTATTAGGACTTACAAAAGCTTGATCCAACCTTAAATATTTCTGCCCTCACATTTCATTGACATTAGCATGTTGTAACCACCATTTTTCACCTAATTTCACTTATTTCTGCCATGCATGACAACTCACCAACTCAACTACAAACCTTTCTAGCTCTTTAAACTCACATATTCACCTTATACATTCCTAATAACATCTACCATTTCCATACCATCGAGCTACAAACCGTACAATAAATGGTATGGCCTTTTAGCACTTTGGACTCTTCAAGGAAATCGTCGATCCAATGTAGCTCGCAGTGATTCGGCATATTTGGGTACAAAAGAGGACCGTCCTTGGTGTAAAAATAACCATCTGAACATGTTGGAACAGTCCGTTTGGTCGTATGATTTGGAGAATGAAAGTTGCACCACTTTGCAACTTTACACTGCTTGCATATGGCAACTTTTCCCTCAACTGAAAACTCATCACCAAGGGAAAATGCCTCCGAGATAGAAAAACTGAGAGAGGTTATTATAGATGGTCCCAAAACAATCCCATAGCCTCAGATAGAGAGTTTGTAAGCATCACAGTTTCTGAGAAATAGGCCTTCAAAGATTGTTGTCTTTTAGCACTTTGGACTCTTAAGGGAAATCGGCGGTCCAATGTAGCTCGGAGTGACTCAACGTATTTGGGTACAAAAGAGGACCATACCTAGCATAAACATACCCATCCAAACATTTTGGAATAGTCTATTTGGTCATACGAGTTGGAGAATGAAATTTGCACCACTTTGCAACTTTACACTGCTTGCATTTGGAAACTTTTCCCTCAATTGAAAACTCATCACCATGGGAAAATTCCTCTGAGATAGAAAAAACCGAGAGAGGTTATTGTAGATGGTCCCAACACAATCCCATAAGCTCAAACGAATATTTTTTAAGCATTACGGTTTCTGAGAAATAGCCCTTCACATATTGTTGCCTTTCAGCAATTTAGACTCTTAAGGGAAATCGTCGGTCCAATGTAGCTCAAAGTGATTCAGCGTATTTGGGTGAAAAAGAGGATGATCCCTAGAATAAACGTACTCATCTGGTCGCATTGGAATAGTTCATTTGGTCGTACGAGTTGGAGAATGAAATTTGCACCACTTTGCAACTTTACACTACTTGCATCTGGCAACTTTTCCCTCACTTGAAAACTCATCACCACGGGAAAATTCCTCTGAGATAGAAAAATATGAGTGAGGTTATTGTAGATGGTCCCAACACAATCCTATAGCCTTCGACAAAGACTTTATAAGCGTCACGGTTTTTGATAAATATCCCTTCAAAGATTGTTGTCTTTTAGCAATCGTTTGTCCAATGTAGCTCGAAGTAATTCAGCGTATTTGGGTACAAAAGAGGACCATTTGTAGGGTAAATGTACCCATAGAAATTTTTTGGAACAGTCTGTTTGGTTGTACAAGTTGGATAATGAAATTTGCACCACTTTGAAACTTTACACTACTTGCATCTAACAACTTTTCCCTCAAATGAAAACTCATCACCACGGGAAAACACCTTTGAGATAGAAAATTCCAAGAGAGGTTATTGTAGATGGTCCCAAAATGATCCCATAGCCTCAAATGGAGAGTCTATAAGCATCACGGTTTCTGATAAATAGACCTTCAAAGATTGTTTACTTTTAGCACTTTGGACTCTTAAGGGAAATCGTCGGTCCAATGTAGCTTGAAGTGATTCGGTGTATTTGGGTGCAAAAGAGGACCATCCCTAGCATAAGCTTACCCATCCAGACATTTTGGAACATCTTGTTTGGTCGTATGATTTGGAACACTGCTTGCATCTGACAACTCTTCCCTCAACTAAAAACTCATCACCATGGGAAAACACCTTCGAGATAGAAAAAACCAAGAGAGGTTATTGTAGATGGTCCCAACACAATCCCATAGCCTCAGACGGAGAGTCTGTAAGCGTCACATTTTTTGAGTAACAATCTATCAAATATTTCTGCCCTTCTGCACTTTGGACTCTTAATGGATTTCGTCGATTGAACGTAGCTCAGACTGCTTTGGCCTGTTTGGGTGCGAAAGGGAATGATACCTAACCTAAATGTACCCATTCAGATGTGATGGAATAGTCAGTTTGGTCATATGAGTTGTAGAACAATATTTTTTTATGCCCTTACACGTATTTTTCAGCCTCCAACCAAACTCCAATGCTGATTTTCGTGTGAAAAAAAGCCATGAGACTATAGCTTGTTGCGAAAAACCAGTAATTTTCTGGAAATCAACATTGCTTTTGTATTTGAATTCACAAAATTGCCTTCAAACAACCTATTTTCAAACCTTGAAGAGATTTAAATACATTTTTTGAATTAAAATAGACTCCCCAAGATCCACAACCACCTTTTAAACTACCAAGACCCTTCATTTTTCTTAAAAATTGCTAAAATTGACATCTTTTTGTTAATAATGCACTTTTATGCAACTTTGCTTTCCAAGACACCTATGACTAGTAAAACTATTCAAAAACCTTTATTTCAACCAAACCACAACTTCTAAACTCCTATCTTTCACTTCCCTTTACAATTTTAATAATTTTCCTTTAAAAGGCTACATGACAATTTTGACAATTTTGAAGCAAGAATGCATTTTTGGCATATTGGACCCTTAGACTCAAATTTTCAATTTAATACACCT
This sequence comes from Sequoiadendron giganteum, assembly GCA_007115665.2. Classification (NCBI taxonomy): domain Eukaryota; kingdom Viridiplantae; phylum Streptophyta; class Pinopsida; order Cupressales; family Cupressaceae; genus Sequoiadendron; species Sequoiadendron giganteum. The sequence goes on along the minus strand of CM021106.1, from coordinate 522,069,406 downwards.
TAAATGGTCTTGATTGAAATTATTTAGCATAAATAGATCACACCTAACCTCTCAACCTATCAACCTTCAAATGTGTAATCTTGCAAATAGTAGATTAGGTGGGAAACTAGAGAGGGAGAGTTGATGGTGAGTGGCCTAGTGAAGGCTAGAGAAGAAGAGTTTGAGGGATATGGTGTTAGGACATGGGATTTTCCTTGGTTGTCATATTTATTTGTGTGGAAGATTTATGCTACTATGGGGATGGTTCTAACCATAAAGAACCTAAGAAAGATTGTGAAGAGAAGAGTTGAAGGGTAGAGATACATGTGTAGTTGGAAAAAGCTTATGGAAGAGCATGAAATAGAGATACTAATGTATGGATGTTTAGCTTTGTGTACTAAATTTTTGTGTGCAGGTGTCAAAGCTTGGGAAACACCATTTGCAGGTGTCAATGAAGACAAATAGCAGCAAGAAGATCCATTTGAGAAGGATCAAGCATGGCAAGACCAAGACAACACAAAGCATGAAGGGTACAAAATCCCTCGGATGAAGATTTCCATGCAAGTGACTTGGAGCGGGTTTGAGGGGATTGTGAAGAACATAGGAGCACACCTATGGAGTGATTTATGGGGCATAAATCTTTTGTACCCGGGGAGTATGGTGTAGGAGTGCCTAAAACATGTAAGATTTCTTGAATTGGCAAAGCCATTCCTCCTTCTATATAGGCTATAACTCAGAGGAATGAGAATGAATTAGATAGGGTTAGGCATAGGAACAAGTTTTTAGGGGTGATAAAGGGATTAGAGTGGTCTGAGAACGCTGCCTTGTTAAGAAACACAGATTTTTGTGCCTTTTGAGTAAGGCTAGAGAGTGATTTTTTGAGAAGTTGAATGAAAATAGGTTGGAACTTATTGGAAACTATTGGAATAGGTGTATTTAATGGTTTTTAAGAGGTTTGAGTGATTAAGAGTAACCCAAGAAGAGTAAAAGTGTGAAACCCTAGTTGGAAGGGGCAAAAACAAGATAAAATTGGTGATTTTACAAAGAAAGTGTAAGCCAAATTTTGGGGAAGCATAATACAATGATGTTTTAAGTTTAAGAAAACAAAATTAAGAGGAAATAAAGTGGTTTCAGGATTGAGTGAGGTCAGAGCATACAAGTTCCATAAGCCCTACCAACAAGCCAATGAATTGTTTCATAAAAAGCTTTGGTAGACATGTATGAAAAATGTGGTAGCATAGACAAGGTAGTGGACTATTTGAAAAAAATCCTCAAAGAAATGTGGTCTCATAGAATTCCATGACAAGAAAATGCAATTCACATTTTCTCCTAGTTATTAATTATGCAATGTGAAGTAATTGCATAACTGCTTACGTTGACTTTGTAAAAACTATATTGTAATTGAAATTTTTTCATCTATCAACATCTAGTTGTTAGTTATGCAATGTGAAGTAATGATTTGAGTTTGAAAGATGTGCAATGCAATGTAATCAGTGATATAAATATAAACTATGTAATATAACCATTCTTTTCTATGCTATTGTATATTGATGTTTAACCATTGCTCAAGATAAAAATTTCAAAGAGTTTAATCATGCACATGAGGAACAAATTGAATTCCGATTGTCAACTTCTATATATCAAATTATCCAATAATCAAGTGTATGTCCATATACAAAAATGGCATCGACGCCAACTCAAACAAAGTTTTTCAAAATGTGGCATATGCCATCTCAATATCTATTCAAAATTTACATGCCAAAATGTCTATCTCATCCTAAACTACTGGTGGATCATCAAAATGGAGCCTCTTTGAAGCACTCATTGGCTCTGAAGGTAACTGCACAAGAAAAATTCAAACCACAATTGAGATTAGTTATACTATATAATTTAAAATCAAATAATTAACATCAAAATCAATATACATTGAATTTTAATTGAGCTCTAAAATTGAAATCTTGATTACCTGAAATATACGTCTCTTCAAAGGGTTAGGAGTCCTAGAATATACCAAACCAACTTTGGAAATTCCAATCTATATATGTGAACAAAAACATAAAATTGATCCAAGTTAGCATACAATTATTGGTAATAGGAACATATTTACCAAACACAAAATAAAATAAACACATACCTCTTTAGGCCGATCTTTTTCATTATCTCCTTCAGGTGTTTTGAAACCTCCTCCTTGAGGTGTTTCAACCAGGGAAAAATTTAGTGGCGAATATTCGCCAATTGGCTAATAATAGAAATCAGGAGCTCCAAAAATGGTGAATAGTGCAAGCTAAAATGAAGATTGAATCGCCAGGGTTTTACAAAAAAATAATTTTGTCTCGATTAATTCGCCATGTAAACAATGTGTCATCAAAACTGATTCACCAGTAGTTTAAATAGTAACTAAAAAAATTAATTATATTCGCCAATAATATTATATTCCTCTGATTAATTTTGGGGCAATATTGCCACTAATAATAAAATACTATTTAATTTTAGGAATATTTTCTTTTATCTATTGCCATAGATTCATTTTTTAATCGAACGGTTGCAGGTTGATTTTGGGCCCTAATACACATGTACATTTTAAAAGGCTTGTTGAGGCCCACAATTTATTTTGGGCCACATGATTAAATCTAATCGTGTGGCCCAAAACAAATTTTGGGCCTTAACAAGCCTTTAAAAAGGCACATGTGTATTACGGCCCGGAATGAACTTGCAACCGTCCTTCATTCTATTGGTGGGATGCCAGATAATGTTTCCCCGACACAAGATTGTGATGGGGGTTCCGGCGATGAAGCATTGTTAGGCCGATGGTATTGAATTTTGTTAGGAATGGGGGAAGATCTGCCCCTCGACCCTACCTGTATCGTGAAAGGAGTGCACCAAGATTCACGAGGATTCGCCACTATGATTATTACTTTTACCAATTATTCATTAAGATTCACCAGGATTTTACAAAAAATTTAATATTGTGCATAAGATTCGCCAGGAAAATTAATATTATTTTTCAAATAAAAGGAAAGATTCGTCAAGATTTTACACCTTCGTCGAGGGGGGGGTTTCTTAAATTTATCCCTAGTTTCAACACCTACTCCTTGAGGTGTTTCAATACCTACTCCTTCAGGTGTTGTGACACTTGTCAATAACGATGTATAGCTCATAATCGCCTGTACATAAAAATGACAAGTACATATGAAACTACCAATCTATGTCGATGTATGTATAATCAATATAAGATCTTAAAAATATTAATTCAATCAAATTTTAGTTCAATTACCTTCCCCTTATCTAACTTTGCGCCTCCATAGTCTGGACAAGGTTGCACCTCACTCGCACTAGGAATTTCCTACAAGAGGAAAATAAGACAAACATATAAGTTATTATATAATTTCATTAATGACCACTCAAATGACAAGCAAGTATATAATAAAACAATGTAAATGAGTGAATACGAAAATATATACTGTGTGCACGTTGAGGCCAAATGAAATGGCCCTAAGGGTGCTATCAGTTACCTTTATTCCCTTCTTAAGATTTCACTTTAGTTTGCATAAAGTGACATTTAATAATTAATTATATTAATTATTAAATGTTTTCCTTTTAGGGTTCCTATTAGGGTTTCCTTTAGGTTTTGCATGATCTCCTTCTTAAGGATTGATCCATTGTATACTCATTAATTCCTTTTTGTTCTAATAAGATAATGTCTCCATTTTTCAGAGCTTCAAACCCTTGTTTGTTTTCTCCATCCATTCTCTTCCTTGTGACAGGTATTCATTTGCATGTAGGTATTCTTGGAGTTTGAAGTTGGTTCTAACAAATTCTACATGGTATCAAAGCTTTCCTACTGCATGTCTGTTCTTGTTTGAAGAATTTGGAGCTATAAGGGTTGGATCAGGCATTCACAATTTTGGGGTTTGTTTTTTGATCCAGGGAATTGCCTGCAATTTCAAAGAATTTTGAGTTCAAACGGACCTTGTCATTGTGTCCACAATGGTCCAAAACCCCTAAATTGGTTGTTCATTCGTCCATTTTGGACAAAGTTGATTTTAGGGGCAAAATGTTTTTTACCCATACGGTCGTCCGTCTGCCTAGTAAAAAAAATTGTTTCTTTTTATTTTCCGAATTTCTTTTATCAGAAATTTTTTTTGGAAAATAATTTTTAAAAGTTTTTTTATCTTTATTAAAAAAATCAAAATAAAAATCGCAGTTTAAGGGCTCGTTTGCCTTAGTACAAGGTACCTGCAGGTACCTGTGTACGCTGGCCTGCGGGCCCTCTGCCCTATCGGTCGGTGTACTGCCGATCGTCGGCGGCCTTACTCTCACCCGACGGTCTGACAGTACCTCCGATGGTAGTACAGCCGCCCCTCTTGTTATTTATTTATTTATTTTTTAAATTAAAAAAATAATGTTTTTTATGATTTTTTTTTTTAAATCAAAAGTTTTTTATTTGTTTTTTTTCTTATTAAAAAAACATTTTTTCATGTAATAAGCCCTATTGCGTTTTTGCGATGATGGCCATTTGGCCATCAAATTTAAGCTCGTACTTTTGTTGTGACAGTCGTATGACCGTCAAATTTAATGCAACACTGGCTTTTTCCCCTTTGGTGTTGTTTTCTTCCAAAGGTCGTAACTTGGGCATACGATATCATTTTTTGGCAAGCGAGATATTGTCGGAAATTTGGTTCTGTCATCTTTCCAGTGGTGTGAGTCTCATCACTTCTTTTTTCTGTTGGTGCATTCTACAACTAGTTGAAGACAAATGAGCTATTTTCAGTCCCAAGCTCATAACTTTTGACTAGTTTCTCCGTTTTTCACGATCTCAGTGGTGTTGGAACCGTATTTCAGAGCTCTTCAGTTCCACCTATGAAATTTTTCCATCTTTCACTATAGGTATATTTTATTCAGTTTTTTGTGTTTTTCACACTCTAGTGAATTACCTAGACATATTTTCTCTTGGGAACTTCTCGTTTGCATGGGATGCTTTGTTTTTGGCTGTTCTTCATGTATTTCCAGATTTTTGTCCTTTGAGGGCATTTTGAACATCATTTGTAAGCAATCTTCTCTGTAAACGCACTGAGATAAAGTGTCACACTATTGTACATGTATTTTTGGGGATTTTGCACATAAGGTTGTGCCATATTTTGTACTTGCACTATATTATAAAGTGCCATGGGGGGTTTTGTAGTGCCTTTGTTTTTCCCATCACACCTTTGTCCGGTGAGTGTCCCTCCACGATGACAGTGGATCCATATGATTCCAGCCTCATTCATGTGTGCTTTGTTTTTCACACCACTTTTTCAGTTGCAGGTGCTTTCTTGTGCACTTTTAGATGTTGTTTCTTCTCCTTCATGCACTACAAGGTGTTACACACCATTTCAGTGGATCTTTCAGGCTCTCCCAATTCAACATTATGGGGGGGGTGTTATACTGTTCGTGCTAATGCTTCCTTGGCTTTGCCTTGGAAGGAATCTTCCATTCTCAGTTGATCAGTGTTTTTCATACTATTGGTACTTGTGCCATCTGTATCTTTGTTCCAAGTGTTTTCCTTTGTTTTCCATCTGATTCAAGTAGTGTCGTTGGGGGCACTCATGTAGATTGTTGTCTTCTTGATCTTGATCATCCTATCTTCAGAGGAGGTTCTTCAGCACCATAGCAATCATCTTTTGACAGTCGTTTGCAGCTTCTTCTACTTTAGTGATGTTTTTCATAGCTTTTTGCATCTTTTTTTGGAGTAGAGTTTTTCCCATGAGTTTTTCTCTATTTCTCCACTTTACAGAGATTTGGTTGTATTTGGGTACCTGATCTAGCCTAGTTGTTGGGACCCATGTTTACCTTCTTGCATTGTAGTTACCTTTGCTTTTTTGCACATGTTTGTAGCTGCACTCTTGCTCATCTTAAAGGGGGGTGTTAGAGTAAAGGTTTTAACTTAATTATGCTGATTAAGTTACCTTTATTCCCTTCTTAAGATTTCACTTTAGTTTCATAAAGTGACATTTAATAATTATATTAATTATTAAATTTTTTCCTTCTAGGGTTCCTATTAGGGTTTCCTTTAGGGTTTGCATGATCTCCTTCTTAAGGATTGATCCATTGTATATTCATTAATTCCCTTTTGTTCTGATAAGATAATTTCTCCATTTTAAAGAGTTTCAAACCCTTGTTTGTTTTCTCCATCCATTCTCTTCCTTGTGACAGGTATCCATTTGCATGCAAGTGTTCTTAGAGTCTGAAGTTGGTTTTGACAACTTCTACAACTATCATTCACCTATGTGAGCTCCTCCTCAGACATCAACTGTTAAATAGACCATGTAAATAAATATTAGTACTTGATACTGTCTCTTATTAATATTTATTTTTTTTTAAAATGCAAGTTATGAATTTACAACTTAAATCTTACTTGTGTCACTATTCCAACGCCCCCCTCTCTAGCAGAGGAGGACTCTATAGGGTGCACTCAAATACCCTACATCTGATCTATAACGTACACATCATGGAGGTCATAATCAAAAGTGTCCAAGGGATGCTCAACGGGTTGTACAAGAGGACCCAAGCATATTTGGTGGCACATAGTGCAAGTATGTGGCACACAAATATGTGGACTTAAGGAGGATGATGCAACAACACTCGAGCCTTCGCCAACATCACCAGAATGTGGTTGAGCTACTGTAGAAGTATGCGAAACCAAATGACCACGCAAAGAGTGAATAGCCTGAATAGTCGATGTGGCTGCATCCTGTCCATAATATCTGGATGATATACTAGAGGTGATGAAGGAAGGGGAGGAATGGGAGCATATGGGCACTAGACTACTCTAACTGCCCTTGGTCTATCCTAGGGCATACCTCCATCGACGCCTTGGAAGGGTTTAATGTCAAAGTAATTGACATGATACCCTAACACAAACTCAACATATAATTATTTAATAAAGTAAAATGGTATATCATAATTGTTGTTCGATGGTTTATCAAAAACCATACTCCAATGATCCCAAAAGTTATCTACAATATCCCTATTCATGCATCATTTTATAGAAAGTTTTGGTTTATTAACATTCACTGGCAAATTGGTGCAGGGGTTAACAAATAAAGAGGTTATTTGGAGATATTTCACATCATCGTAAGACAATCCACATGCATAATATTCCCTCATGTCTTCTCACCACGAATGAAAGGCATTATGTTTAGTGGAGAGGGTTTCTATATTTTTAACTATTTTCTTCAATGTGTTTGTCATATCAGATAATCGAGGGATTGTCTCATAAACTTCACAAATTCCCCTCAATTGCCCCAATTTTTCACCAATTAAGTATTCAATTGGTGTTTGTAGAGGTGGTGGAGCGTTTGGCTACGAAGGTGGTGGAGCGTTTGGCATTTCTGTATTTTCATTCCCAGCCATAATACCTAATTAAAGTTAAAAACTAATTAATCTAATTGAAATTACACAATATAAATGAAATTATTGTAAAAAAAACCCTATTTTTTAATAAAAATAAAAATAAAATCCTACATTTTCACAAAAATCCATAACAAATTCTAGTTTTTGATAAAAAAAATTACATCAACAACACTATTTTTTAATCAAAATCCATTTAAAAACATTATTTTTGAATAAAAATTCATTGTAAACTCTAGTTTTTAATATAAATCAATTAAAAACCCTACTTTTGAAAAAAAATCATAAAAACTACTTAAAATTATAAAAATCTAATTGAAAAATCGATTAAAACATTAAAAAAACCAAAAACTTACCTTTCCAATCGGATATTTGGTGAAAACGGATATCTGATTTCGACTTGTCCCTGTGCGTCCACATTCAAAATGTGTGAAATGAGTTTAAAAGGCCGCTGTTTTTTATTTATACATGCAGCTCAAATCGGATATCCAATTTGTAAAATATAGGTTTGGGCATTGCTTTGGAGCAATGTACTAACACCCGAGCCTAAAAAAAGTCAACTCGACATTTCCACGTTTTTGAGTCAATCCAAAACGTAATTTTTTTCCCATTGCCACTTTTTGGCCCATCATGATCCTACACATACCCAATTGAAAAAAATATGATGCACTAGATAAAATAATCTATTTCAAGATGACATAATTTTTTTCCATTTTAGATAAATAATTAATATAAAATTTCACGTCCGATGGAAACAGCTATTTTATGATTCACACATATTTTAATATTTATTTAAAAATATATATTTATCAAAATTGCAAAAAAATAAATCCATGCATTGAAGTTTCAAGTTATAAATATACACAAAAAAGTAAAAAGAAAAAAATTAAATTTACTATAAAAAGTTTGATGTCTCATGCAACTTCATTTTTTAGCATTTTATTAGCAACTAGATTATAGTGTTAGTTTATTAAAAACTAGTTTAAAATTAAAAAAATTAATATTTTTTTTAAATAAAAACATAAAATATACGAAAAAATACATATTTTACTAGTTTACATCATTTCAAAATTCAAAACATATATGCCACTTTCTAGTGATTCGTGTTTAAAAGTTAGATCAGTGTTTGATCGTTTCGTTTATAAAGTGTGACACAGCTTTGTGCTTTTACCCAATCAAGAAAATGGGGTAAAAAGGTGGTGGCCTTGGAATCCATGAATAAGGAATAAGAGAATCCATAGTTCTAAAATATAGATAGAAATATCAAGGGCTTGGGTATGAGACATTAGAAAGTGTCTCCCGATATTAGGTGTATCCTTGGGAAGGTAGCCAAAAAATTTCTCATAGTTGGAACTTATAATAATGGTACTATTGGTGGATATTTCATGTACACCACCAACCTATTCTAAGACATGTTCATTATCATCTTAAAATCCATATCATTCGCATCCAACTCACAAACCAATGATCTTCCACTCATTCATTCCCAACTCATCGATTGGGATCAACAAGGACTAGTGGTTTTGGATACATTTCAAAATGATGAAGCTATTGAAGAGCTCAAGGGCCTTTGAGATAACATACCATTTAGAGATCATAGGGTTGGATTTCTTATAAATATTGATTTTAAAGAACAATTTTGGGAGAGAATCAAATCCTTCAATTGCAAAAGTGATAAAATAAAATTAATAAAATGATCCCCTAGTGAAAACCACAATGTGGTGCTATCAGATCAAGAAAAATTAAAACTAAAGGATGTATCCAAAGGTGAAAAACTCTTTGAGTCACTTGATGATGGAGTATTTTACCTTCCTTCCATTTCTAAGTATCAAGAGAGATCCCCAATACTATAATAATAAAGAAAATAGTTCATGAAGTGGCCAAATGAATGGTATAAAGAGAGACAAAAGAGGATAGGACAATATGATGATAAGGCCCCTATCAAAACTCTTCATGAACAACATGGTGAACAAAAGCTTGATCTAGAAGATAGAAATATTGCTTAGAGAACCAAAAAGATAAAGCACAATGCATAAGAGCCATATTGGGAAATTTCTAAGTTGGTAGGAAGAAGTTGCCAGAGGAAGAGGTTGTTATAAGGGAATCTTGCATAGTAAAGGGTCTCATGAATGACAAGGCAGGGTTATAATAATAGAAGGATAGATGACAAAGTAATATGATAGTTATGAGACATGAGGAGAAAGGATAGAGTATCCTATCCTCTTAAATGTGGACATAGTATCCTCATATCAGTAAGAGTCTTCATGAGTATCAATTGAATGTCAAGGGTTTGCATGTTTCATGAGGAAAATTTCAAAGTAAAGGATAGTCACAAGATGATATTCCTGAGACAATCATATCATGCAAGCAAGGGACAATATCATGATTACATAAAGAAGTCATCCAAACCTCTGTTGATGTGAAGTATGAATAATTTTTGAATTGGGGATAAGATTTATAGAAATAATGTAAAGCGTGATAGTGAGATGGATGAAAATAAGCAATAATGATCATTGTTAGCTAAGAATAAAATGATGTAGTGATAGTGAGCAATGAGGGGATTGTGGTCCTAATATCCTGATAAAAATTCACACCTATAAATACACTTAATGATTTTCATAAAACCTCAACATTCTATTCATATTCATGGGTGAATCACAAAGAAGAGATAGCTAAGAAATGGAGTGAGATATCTTCATGATAGTGGACAGTGTAATATTCACATAGGAAGAGTAATGATCACAAGGAGAAATGATTAATAAAGGACAAAAATTGAATAATAAAGGATATAGCATAAATAAAGAACTGCAATACGACAATTATATAAGACGGAATATGATAGTCTAAAGTCACAAGATGTAATAGAATAGTCACATGTATTTCAATATGAAAGCATGCTTCAAGAGATAATTATGGAAGATGATTTTTTATGAGGAGATACTTTATATGTTTTCAACCAAGATGCCTCAAGGTAAAGAGTGCATGACACTCATGAATGTGGTGGTAGTCACATGAAATCCAATTCTATAATATAGTCTCTTAGGAGAAGCAACAAATTTAGTACAATGGTATAAGAGGAGCATGCATATTTTATTATTAAAGGATAGTTTAGAGTGACAGTGCCCTTTTAATGATCATATTCGTAGAGGATAGTCCTTGTGAAGGGATAGAGAGAGGGCATATATTTCTAAATGATAAGTGGACAGTACCTTGTCTATGGAGTAGATACTATTGAAGATAATTGATAGAATATGACAGTATACAGTCGAGAAAGCAAGAGATAAATCCTCTATGATATCAAGAACTTTAAAGGTACAAACGAGTCTACAACCATAACATGAATGCAATAAAATAGTCATCATGATGAGTATAGTCAACATAGGACAATGGTAGTAGTAAGATAAATATCTCGAGCAATATTCATGAGCCCAACACTGAAGAGAGAGATGGTATGCTACAAGCTAGTGATGATAGTTAGGAGGATAAGAGTGAAATGGTATGCTACAAGCTAGTGATACCACTAGACTATATTTTTGGAGGTCAACAACATGAACAAATATAACCCATAGATAATGAAGTGGATAACAACCTGAAATAAAATTAATTAATGAGTACAAAGCATACTTACAAACTATCTAGAACCTTTAATTCATTAAACATTATTCAATTATGAAATACAAATATTTTATTTTAAAATTATAAATAATATGTATTACCTAAGTGAAACTTTAATGACCACCTCCATTGGTAGGTGTTGTCGTTGAAGCTCCAAGATTAACCTATTCAACATCCAAAATGAGATACAAGAATACCATTCATATAAAATTTAGCTATTCACATGTAATATTTATAATTCTTTACTAGGTACATACCTCCACAATACATGTGGTCATGTAATAGGGAGGTAGAGGACCGTTGAAAATAGTGTGAACACTATGAACTTGAAATTTCATTATAATCATTCAAATAATTTAGTTAATCTTGCATTTCAAAAATAAAATTTAATAAATTAAATTCAATGAACTTGCTAACATTACCTGACTATCAAGGTTGAATGTGTCATTAAGGAGGGCATCTATCATCACCATCTCATCAACTGCAAATGTACCTGAGGCACCCACATCTTGATTATCCATGATATCATAAACATAGAGTGATCCGCAAGCCTAACAAAAATGAGGTGGAACTCTACTCCCCAAAGACTCGCTTGGCTCACCCTATGCTAGAGGACTAGTATGTTGTATGAGGCTCTAGGTGAGGGAACTAATCGACTGCAATGTATCCACCTCAACACTCTCCTTCACAATGGAAGGGATAGTCACATGCTAATATGCTTTCTAGTAGGTTCTTCTCTCGTTGGCCTCTATGCATCGGCATGTGCCTCAAATCTATCTTGTGTGGAGCCCCACCTCTACCCTGGAAGTCCCACTTGTCAAAATATTTTGGGATTTTATTGAGGACAAACTCACAATAGAGTTTCCTAAAAAAATATTGTGGAACCTCATTGTTGTTACATGGAGTATGGCCAAAAACCATCCACCACCTTTTCCAAAACTTTTTCTTTATCCCTTGGTGGTTGCACCAATGGATAGGGAACCTCTTGCTTGAAGAATGTAAAGGTTGATTCATTTTAGGGTTCATGAATAGTGCATACAAGTCAAATTTTGTAATCATTTCATCTTTAAATTTTTTATGTGATAATCAATTTGCATAAAATTGTCTAAACTCTCATCTCTTCTCCGACCAACTACTTATTTTCTTGCTAATTGAATCTACATGTGATATTATTGACTCAAGTGATTAAGAAAGTGTGGTTCTATGTGATGTTGTGCCTGTAGAATCTCTCAACTTTGCAATTAAATCCTCAATTTCGTTTTTTTTATTTTCAATTTTCCCCTTTAAATTTTCCTAAGTTCTTGGAGCATGATGAGGAATTGTTGGAGGTGTTTGTTGGGGTTGTCCTTCAGTAGGGATTTCAACATGAGGTGAATTATAATTTTGAAGTGGAGAAGGTGGTGCATTATCATTCCTGAAATTAAATAAATCTACATCAAAAAACATATTAAATCTACCTATTTAATACCAAATTCACATAAAAAAAAAAACTTACTTCTTTTACCTCCTTAATGTCGTGGTGACATTTTAATGAAGACTTGACAAAGAAATAGAGTGATTTTTTCATTCTTGGAACACGAGTGCATCTTAGAGAGTTTTTAGGTTGTGGACAAAATTGCAAACAATAAGGAATAAAATGAAAGGAGGTTTGTTTTTAGTTTATATGACTTAAAATGTGAGCATGTTATAATGCAAGCATATTTTGTGCTTGTAGTGACCGAGCTTGAGGCTCGGTCACTCTAAGTCATAATGCAAGCATGTTATAGTGCACTCGTATTTTGTATTTTTCAAAAAAATAAATGGGGTGGCCACTTTTTTCCCCCCATCTTTCTACACCCGCCCCATGCATAGGTCTAAAACACCCTATTTACGATAAGTACAATGGTTGTATGACTTCCTTAATGCATTCAAACACCAAAAAATCCACTCTAAACTTCTATTATCAGTTCTTAACAACCCAATGTCACCAAAAAATAATGAAATCACCCTAAAAGGGAAATGATTTACTCCCAACTTCACACACCATACATCCAAGAGTTCCTATTGTGTAGTACAACCTCACTAGGAAATCGAGGTATTTGAAAATTGGAACCTCTAAAATGGGTAGTTATTAAGGTGAAGGGTAATTAAGTGCTATCACACCCACTTTCAAAGCTATTTCATTCAAGGATACCCCTAGAGATCTCAATGCAAAAGAAAGATATATTGTAATAGGGTTGTCTTAGGGGCTAAATGTAAACTAATAAGGGGTTCACCACCAATTTATGACTTGGAAAAGATGATGAAATGCAAGATGAAATAAAAAACCCTAGTATGATGCAAACTTGAATTAAATGGCCTGGAAATGCATATAAAATAGAATAAAAAATTGTAAGATGAAATGTGTGCACCTGGAAATCTGAAGATGATTGGAAGGAGCTCCGAAATGCTAAAAATTCTAACTTTTTGACCTATTGGGACTCATTCACCATTCTGGGCGAATCAATCCTAGTTCTAGATTTTTGCATAGGAGTAGGTTTCAGTCAAAAAGGTATTTGAATCTGCAAAAAACTACAATGAGACAAAAAGGCAAAAAAAAATTGCAAAAAACTACAATGGGACTCATTCACCACTTGTGGCGAATGATTCCAGTTTGGATTTTCTCAAACTTCAAGGTTTTAATATGTTCTTCATTGTCTACTCTTTCTATTCCCCTTTGTTTCTGGATTGGAAACCCTAATTTTTTAGACTGTAAGTAAATTTTTTTGAAGATAGAAACCTTGCAAAAGAGGAGACAATTCCAACAACTTTATCCAAGCTTGTAACCTAGTCTTCAATGATATTTCAAGCTCCAAGACACCTAGATCTGCAATCACACATGTAAAGAGGAAAAAACTTGTTGATTGTTAGGGAATAGGGGTTTGACCCTTGTAGGTAATTAAACCAAATGATGGAAAAATGAAATGAAGGCATGAAACATGAAACAAAGAACATGAATCATGGACAATAATACCTTGAATTATGTCTTGTGAATGATGTCTTATAAATATGAAACTCAACATGAAATGGCCATGAAGGATGTAGATCTTGATCTTGACAATAAGTATAGAATAATGCTTGATCTTGGATCTTCAATGCTACATCACAACACTAGCTCAATAACATGCTTGGTGCTTGATATTCTTGACATGATGATGGATCTTGAATTTCTGCAACAATTGATGAAGAATTCTGCCCTTGAATGCCTTAATGATGATCTTGTATGCTCCCTTGATTCTCATGTGAAGTCTTGGAATGCTTAACTCTTGCTTGCTTGGCTTGATATCATGTAGGATTGATGAAATAATGGTTTGAAAGATTTTTTATATAGGCAATCCACTCAAATGACCGTTTATTAGATCCCTAAGGCTGACATAGAAGAAATTTGAATTTAAAACCCAAATTTCCTGCTCAAAACCTCAAAAATAGGTCAAATGGGACTCATTCACCCAAGGTGGAAAATGAGTCCCACCTGGATAGGACTCATTCACCCAAGGTGGAAAATAAGTCCCACCTAGATGGGACTCATTCGCCCAAAGTGGTGAATGGGTCCCACAGGGCCTATTTTGCTTGCTAAAATGTTCGGGGGTGTGTAAACTAAGTTTATATATTGATATTGTTGGGTTTTTTATTGAAATATGCCCTGCGATGAACAATATGGGGTCATAGGGGCCTATTAATGATGATATTAAGGTTATAAATGTAAGAGGGCCCAAAATCGAATGTGAAAGTGTAAATAAATGCACTTTATAACACTAAATTAAGGCAAGATTTGGTCTATTTAGCTTAGAAGGGCCCTAAATCCCATGCGAATGTGTAAAACACATTACAACACTAGATTAGGTCCATTTAGTTTGCAAGCCTCTTAAATTTAATGTGAAGATGTAAATAGATACATTTTACAACATTAAATTACGGAAAAGTTAAGTTTATTTAGCTTAAATAGGGCCCAATACCTAATGTGGATGTGTAAAACTTATCACAACACTACATCAAGGCCATATCAAGTCCAATTTATCATTAGTTATTCCCAATTAAGCAAGGAAAAGGTGTAAATTTTCCATTGTCACATTTAACCCCCACTTTAGTGAGAGGATGAACTTGCTTTAGACTCACACTAAAGTAGACATTCAAGAGGGGTCCAAGTGTACCGATGTGGATGGTCTAGGATAACAAAGATCAAGGAGGCGGTTAAGCTCCCAGGATCCAAGATCCTAAGTCAAACCAACATAAGCACAAAAGGAAACACACAAGGTGTATAATATGCAACATCAAGATACACAAACATGCAATGTCAATAACTAAAAGAAAGGAAAAACAAATAGAAACAAAAATGAGGTGGATCAAGAATTGATCATTTTTCCAACACGATGTGGATCAGATCTAAGTTGTTTGTCGAAAAAATGCACACTCACTCTAACACAACAAAACTCATGGTTGTTTGCTAGGTGAGAGATCCAAGAAGGTGAGAGACACAAACACACCTGGTTGGTATGCTCTCACACAAACACACGAGTGGCTATGGGGAAATTCATGCCTCGGTTGGGCTTCCCACTCAAACCATACCAAAATTTATACCTCCTAATAACTTTGATAAAGCGCCACACAAAAATGAACTTTGAGCTTCATGAGACAAGCAAAAATTCATATGCTTGAAACTCATAAAAAAATAGGATGGCTCCACAGGCATGCAAAATGTGTTATGCAAGGTGGTCGGGAAATCCCATAATACTGGTTTACAATTTCAATGAGGAAGAAAATTGGAAAAACACTGCTGTGATTTTTTTTTAATTTTTAGGGGTTTGCACAAACTGACATGTTCGAATGGACCCTAGTTCGAGCGAACCCTATTAAATGATGGGACCCACTCTTTTGAAATTTTTTTATAATGAAGACAATGTAAAATTGATTAAAAGGGGGGGTTCGCTCAAACCATGGTTCTAGTGAATCTCCAAGGGGGGTTCGCTCGAAACTGGGTTGATTCAAACCCCCCTTTTTTTCCCTTCTCCCCCTTGTGCACCAATTTTTTGTAGAATTTTTCCCTTCGAATCTTGGGTTGAGGATGAAAATGGAGGAGACTTTACAGACCCAACTGGATGATGGTAGTCCTCAAAATGAGCTATCCACCAAATATAATTTTAATATGTTTTGGTTTTATTATGTATTTTATTTTTTAGTTTGATTAAACATAGGTTTTTCACTGAAAATCAAGCTCTTTGTTTTGCACATGTGAAAAAATAGCAGAT
The DNA here is from genome assembly GCA_007115665.2 of Sequoiadendron giganteum. Taxonomy (NCBI): domain Eukaryota; kingdom Viridiplantae; phylum Streptophyta; class Pinopsida; order Cupressales; family Cupressaceae; genus Sequoiadendron; species Sequoiadendron giganteum. The sequence continues at coordinate 522,053,159 of CM021106.1, read as the reverse complement.
TATCATTTTTTTTTTTTAAAATATCACTGCACTAGATATTGATGTCCTTGATCCAACAAAAAAATTTGAATTTTGATACATACAAAAAATTTATGCTTTAGCCAATGAATCATGCATAAATTGTAAAAGGTTCGAATTTGAAACTTAATTAAGAAAACATAATTCAATGAAATGCTATGAAACCAATTCCATGCACTAGATATCATAGTTACAAATATAAATTCAAAAAAATAGAATTTTATCCTTCATATAAAAAATGTTGTGTTGGCTATTGATGTCACTCTTTAAAAATGGTGTTTATTGTTAAAAACTAGTTCTCAAAGGAGATGGAAAAAGAAGTGCAATCTGATTCGATTTTTTTTTAAAAATATATATTTAGAATCTAGAGACAAAATGACACAAATCACTAGTTTGCATCATCTTCAAATTCCTCGCGGTTTAGCCATTATAGGTGCCCCAAAGTGAAGATTTAGTTTAAAAAATCTAGTTCAGTGTCCAGTTTGGCTAGAAATTGTAAACCAGTATTGTGGGATCACCCGACCATATAATAATAAATGCAAATGCAAAAATAAAGAATGTTCAAAGGAGTCTTTCTTAGTTCATGTGTCTTAACTTAGGGGACATTGTGCCTAATGTCACCAAGAGAACCAATCAAAGAATAAAAGATTCGTGAATTAGGGGATGCAGTGTGTCCCATCAAGCCACTAAGAGGAATGCTAAGATAGATCATGCTCTTGAGGAATATCACACTCGATGTCACCACAAAGAAAAACATGCATCACATAAAATAATAAGATTTCACTATGAACCATGAAAAATAAAAATGCACAAGAATAATGCCAATGTATCCCCCCACTTTAAAGAAAGTTCTAAAACCCATGCTATTAGAAATTACTTTAAAGTAGTAAATGATAAATGCTAACAGAGAAGACATGAGAGCCAACTTGGAAAGCCCTAAGCCAAGTCATATGATTCCAAATCGAACTACATCATGGATAAGTATGTCAAATGCGAGCAAACTTAAGCCATGTCGTCCACATCCCAAGATTTCTCTTATATGTACATAAAAGGTGATCAATTAGCCAAAAGAGACAATGATAGGTGACATATGAGGACAAGGATACCTATCCCATTGCCCCCCACTTAGTGCAGGGCAAGGATGAGCCAAAATGAAAAGAGGAACTAGGTGCTTCAACCTAAGGGAGGGCACTACAGTCCTTAATATATTGAATTTTGTTGTTTAAAGCCTTACAATCATCAGTAGAATGACCATGAACTTTGTGATAACCACAAAATGAACTCTTGTAGTAAAATTTATTTCATGTTCTTGGAGGGAGGGATATCAAACGATCTTGGAGGAGTCTTGACAAGATACTCTCTTGATCAATGGTAGAAGGCATTCCTTTATTTTGTGACAAAGATATCTCTTGCTTAGTACAAGATTAGATTGTGAGATTTTTTTCTCTCCTTTACAAGAGGGTGTAAAATCTAACAAATTCAAATCATTCTAGTGTTTTGCGTGATTAAATTGACATTAAGCAAAGATTTCTTTGTTTCTTTCATTTCTTTCAAAGGATAATAATCAAGACCACAAGTGTCTATCGGTTCAAGATGAACTAATGTTAAAGTTGGCTTAGAAGGATGTTTTTTAATAGTGTTGATATTAATTGAAGGCTTGTTTGTAGCTTTCGAGGGACAGTAACCGAGACCACTAGTATTTTCTTGCATGTGAGGCTCTATAGGGAAACAGATACCTTCTTCTCTAGCACCACATCCTTTACCACTATATCCAAGTTGTTTCATTAGTTTGTAACCCTTCATCTCTTTTGGATTTAGTGGTTGATCATAATTAAGTTCATCAAATTTTGTTGTGTAATTTGTTGTCTTTTTTTCTAAGGTGGTTGAGGTGGATGCTTTCGAAGGGTCTTCCAAATTTTGTGTTGACATTACCACTTTTTGTTTTCCCTTTTCTGAGTCTTTGTTTATGATCTTGTATTCTCCCATGAATGTTGGTTCGAAGTCTAAGGAACCCCAATCATCTTCCAATAACTGTGATTTATTCAATATATTTTTCTTTGTCTTTCTATTGCACAGGTTCCGCTTGTGTAGTTGGTGTTAATTTTTTTAAAGGATTCTCCTTGTTTTTCTCAATGTTTAAACAACTATTTGGTTCAAGTCCAGCTTCAAGTGTGTGCACTTTGTTTTTGTAGATGTATTTCATTTTATGATGAAGAGTAGAAGGCACCCCATTCATTGCATGAATCCATGGTCTACCTAAAAGGATATTATATGAAAGATCATGCTCAGTATAACATGGATCGGTATTTCTAATGTGGCCTTTCCAGTTGTAATAGGCAAACTGATCACACCAAGCAGTTGTTTTCCTACATTGTCAAAACCCTTAATAGACAAAGAGTTGGGTTGAATTTTTTATTTATCCATGCCAAGCCTATCCAAAAGGGATACACTACACACATTAAGGGTTGAGCCATTGCCAATAAGGGTTCCATTTATCCTTGTCCTTTTATATCAAGGTATTATTACGAAAGCTTCATTTTATTTTTGCACTTCCAAAGGAGGGAGCTCACTTTGGTGGAAAACAATGTCGACATTTATTCCTTGAATTATGGCTTCTATGTCATTTAGTTGCATATTAGAAGGGATAGTGAAGGGAGGCTTGAATAAGGTCCCATAATAATATTTTAGCGGGAGTATTCTTAATTTTTTCAACAAGATCATGCTCCTTTCCACTTTATGGAGGCAAATGAGGAGGACTTGGTAAGATAGGATTAGGCAATGGGAGGGATGTTGAGGGTGTTTGTCTTGGTTGCAGATTGTTTCTAGTGTTATATGTATGAGCAACGATATTAGAACTCATATACTACAAAACATTATTCTTAGGTGGGTAAAGTATAAGTTCAGGTTTGGTTTTATCACCTTTTTATCAACACCTAAGGAAGCCACAATACTATTGTTGTCATTTTCTTGCACCATGATATCCTCCCTAGGAAGAGAGCTTTTAGGAGAGCTACAAACCAAATGTTCTTGACATTCAATGATTGGTTCTTCTAAAATGACTTCATCACAAGTAGGGGAATGATCAATGGTTGAATTATCTTATTGAATAAGGGTTTCCTTAGGTGAAGGGGGGAAACTAAGATTCTCATGACTTTTATCAATCAAAGTATCTTCTTCACAACTAGGAGAGATATGAGAAGAACCTGGATAAGTATGATTTTCATGATCATTTATGAGTTTATTCCTTTGTTCCCTAATGTCTTCCAAAATAGGATAAGTAGTGGAAGGATCATAAAGAGGGTTGTTATAGACCTTAAAGATTTGATCATCAAACACCAACATATCCTCATCATTTACAATCTCATCCTCTTCTAAATCATTCTCACAAGCAAAGGGAGAATGGAAGTTAGGTAAGGTGATGTTTAGAAATGTGTCTATGATTTCATTCTCTTGTGCTATAATATCTTCCCAAAGGGGACGAGGATATGGACAAACAAGATCTTCATGAGTCTCAATGATTGTATCTTCTTTCGTCAAGATACCTTAGTCACTAAAAGGAGAGGTATTGAGAGAAGAACAATTATGATCATCATGGTCATCTATGTTTGTATTCTCTTCTATCACATCATCTGCAAAAATAGGAGAGATAAGAGGAGGGGGTAAGTTTAAGGAAAGCGTTAACATTTTCACTCTCTTGCGCTAAGTGAATCTCATAACTAGGGAATGTATTGAATGAATGACTAACATGCTTATTGAATAAATTTTTCTTTGCAAACTTGGAAAAGACCAAAACTAACATTTTTGAACAATAATCTATGCAAACTTAAAAAGCAATGATTTTGATAAGGTAAGAATCATTTATAGGGTGTTGTACCCCTAACACATAGAGCCACAAGGGCCAATAATTTCAAGTCCAAAAAATATAGAAACTAGCCAAAAAAAAAACACAGACCGTGGATCAACAATAGATAGCCAAAACATAGACCGCGGATAAACTTAAAATGCAATGTTAAGACCTAGAATGAAATGTAATTTTCAAATTTCAAACAAGGTAATTTGTTGATTACACTATGCAATGATCTGAAAATGAAATGTTGTAAATGAAAATTTGGAATTAAGTAATGCATAAAACAAACCAATTTAAGCTAGATTTAGTGAAATGAATGTAACAAAAACTCAACCAACTAAAATAGATAGTTAATGGAAGCAAAAAAAAAGTGTAAAAACAAGGTTTTAAATGCAGTAAAAGGCAGTTTTAGATGTGCATTGGGACTGATTCACCCAAGGAGGCGAATGAGTCCCAGTAGGGTTTTTTTCAAAATTTTCAAAAAAAATTAAGTGATTTTTATTCTTTTTGGTTTGTATGATTATAAACTAAATGCAAATGTAGTTTTCAGATGATTTTCAATGATTTGAGATGCAAAAATGCAACCTATTTGCACTTTCACTAATGTAAAAAAGAAATTAGAAACCCTAGATGCCAATTAACTAATGCAAACCCTAATACAAAGTCAATGCAAGCTAGATCTAGGATGATGATGGACTCCAAATCAGAAAAAAAGGTATTCTAAATGAAGGTTCACCAAAATGGAACCTCTAAAAATGAGCGGTTATTAAGGTGAAGGGTAATTAAGTGCTATCACACTCACTTTCAAAACTATGCCATTCAAGGATAACCCTAGAGATCTCAAAGCAAAAGAAAGAGATCTTGGAATAGGGTTGTCTTAGGGGCTGAATGTAAACTAATAAGGGGTTCACCACCAAGTTTAGACTTGGAAATGATAATGAAATGCAAGATGAAATGAAAAACCCTAGTATGATGCAAACTTGAATTAATGACCTAGAAATGCATATAAAACAAAATAACAAACTATGAGATGAAATGTGTGCACCTAGAAATTTGAAGATAATTGGAAGGAGCTTCGAAATGCTAAATTTTTGACTTTTTGACCTAGTAGGACTCATTCACCATTCTGGGTGAATCAGTCCCAGTTCAAAAAATTTGCACAAGAGCAGGTTTCAAACAAAAGGGTATCTGAATCTGCAAAAAATTCTGAAAAACACCTATAGTGGGACTCATTGGTCACTTGTGGAAAATGAGTCCAATTTGTATTTTCTCGAACTTCAAGGTTTGAATTTTTTCTTCACTATCTTATCTTTATGTTCCCTTGTGTTTATGGATCTGAAACCTTGATTTTCGAGATTGTAAATGAATTTTTGTGAAACAACTTTCTCTAAGCTTGTAACCTAGTATTCAATGATCTTTAAAGCTCCAAGACACTTAGATCTGCAATCACACATGTAAAGAGGAGAAAACTTGTTGATTGTTAGGGAATAGGGGTTTGCCTTGGCCAAACCCCTTGTAGGTAATTAAACCAAATGATGAGAAAATGAAATGAAGGCATAAAAATGAAACAAAGATCATGAATCATGGAAAATAATACCTTGAATGATGCCTTGGGAATGATGTCTTATAAATATGCAACTCAACATGAAATGGACATGAAGGATGTAGATCTTGATCTTTACAATAGGTATAGAACAATTCTTGATCTTGGATCTTCAATTCTACATCACAACACTAGCTCAATAACATGCTCGGTGCTATATATTCTTGACATGATGATGGATCTTGAATTTCTATAACAATTGATAAAGAATTCTACCCTTGAATGCCTTAAAAATGATCTTGGATGCTCTCTCGATGCTCTTGTGAAGTCTTGGAATTCTTAATTCTTGCTTGCTTGGATTGATATCATGTAGGCTTGGTGAAATAATGATTTGAAAGCTTTTTTATATAGGCAATCCACTCAAATGACCATTTATTAGATCCTTAAGGCTGACATAGAAGAAATTTGAACTTAAAACCCAAATTTCTTGCTCAAAACCTCAAAAATAGGTCAAATGGGACTCATTCACCCAAGGTGGGGAATGAGTCCCACATGGATGGGACTCATTCGCTCGAAGTGGAAAATGGGTCCCACAGGGCCTATTTTGCTTGCTAAAATGTTGGGGAGTGTGTAAATTAAGTTTATATGTTGAGATTGTCATGTTTTTGATTGAAATATGCCTTGGTATGCACAATATGAGGTCATAGGGGCCTATTAATGATGAGAATAAGTTTATAAATGCAAGATTGGGTCTATTTAGATTAGAAGGGCCCTAAATCCCATGTGAATGTGTAAAACATATTACAACAGTAGATTAGGTCCATTTAGTTTGCAAGCCTCTTAAATTTAATGTGAAGGTGTAAATAAATACATTTTACAATATTAAATTAGGGAAAAGTAAAGTTTATTTAGCTTAAAAAGGGTCCAAGACCTAATGTGGATGTGTAAAACTTATCACAACACTACATCAAGGCGATATCAAGTCCAATTTATCATTAATTATTCCCAAATTAAGCAAGGAAAAGGTGTATTTTTCCATTGTCACAAAAACATTCTAAAAAGACACCTTAAAAGGGTTTCCCAACAATGAAGAGCATAAATAGCACAACCTTTTCTGAATTTCAAGCCCTAATATAACCTTCCTTGCAAGAAATGAGTGTCATTGCTAGCTAGGGCAAGCACCAAAACCCTCAAACTGTATAACCAATACAAACCAATCTGAGAATGCATGAAACACACACCAAAAAATTTGAAAAAATTACACTAAATCACTCCCAAAAATTTGTAAGTTAGAACACTTCAAAAATCTTAATTCCAAACCCTGAAAATTGTAACTTTGTTCTACACACTGGTGATCCCTAAATTGAATCACTCCAACTAGCTAGGGATTGTTCTATTTTTCCATTATATCCATTTTTAGCTATAATTTTGTATCCAAGCCAATAACATTCTTCCAACTCAAATGGAGAGATTGAATCTACATGCTCCTAAGAAGAATTGGCTTTTTTCTAGAGTACGCAAGTCCTTTATAAGATTCGTAAAGTTAGACATCTTACAATCATGATGGATGGAAGTTAAAGAGCCCCCATCACCATGATAGGGCAATGTCTTCGGATTTGTTGATGTAGAACCAGATTCAGAAAATGAAGCACAAGACTCTTTAGATTTAGATTGTGAGATTTTTTACTCTCCCATATCGGAGGGTGTAAAATGTAATGAACCCTAATCATCATCTAAGAGTTTTGTTATAGATGACATAGAATCAAGATTATCATCAATTTGTATAGGTTCCTTGGAATTTGATGGCGGGATTTTAGACTCCCCTTTGAAACTAGGTGTATAATCTAATGGCCCCCAATCATCATCCAAATATTGCATCATGGATGAAACATAGTCTTCTTTGTGTTTGAATTGTAAGGGTTCTACTTTTAAAGTTGGAATTAAAGAATTATGAGAGTTGGAAGTATTAAATGTTCGGCTTCGGCTTGTGAATTATAACTTTTTTCATCTTCTTTAAATGTGTATATCTTGTTGTTATATTTATACTTCATCTCATGGTGAAGAGTAGATGATACTCCCTTCATGGCATGAATCCATGGTCTATGTAGGAGAATATTATAATAAAGAGGTCATGGCATGACATAAACAGGTGTTTGTAAACTCATGGGTCCTACCTTAATGGTTAGAGTGATTGTCCCTAATGGTTTCCTAGTAATATTGTCAAAACCATTAATAGAAAGATCATTAGGTTCTATTAGATGCTTGTCCACAACAAATTTATTTAGAAGACCAATGCTAACAAACATTAAGAACTAATCCGTTATCTATGAGGGTACACCTAAATCCAATTTTGTTAACAACCACCATTATCTTTAAGGCTTCGTGTTTATTTTGAATCTCAAGTGAGGGTAATTCATGTTGAGGGAATGTAATATCCAATTTTTTCTCTTGCATACAATCAATCAAGGTTCTTACATCATTCAATTTAACAAAATTTGGGACACCAATATTTTTCAAAGCCTCTTGGATCATCTCATGGTATGTAGGTGATGTTTGAATTACATCCCAAAAGGAGATTTTGGCTGGAGTATTACGAATTTTCTCAACACGATCATATTTTTTACCACTACGCAGAGGAATATTAGGTCCAGGTGGAAGGTACAGTTGATGAAATGGGATGGATATTGGCATTTATTTTGGTTGCTTATTATTTCTAGTGTTGTATGTGTGAGAAACTGCATGATAACTTGGTTGTTGTGACACATGATTACTAGTAATTTGTTTTGCAAAGTTTAGGATGTGGCCATGAGGTTTAGGAGGTCCTATAATGAGAGGTGATTTAGGAGGTTCAATAATTAGAGGAATTTTAGGAGGTCCAGTAATTAAATGAGTTTTAAGAGGTCCAATAACTAAAGGAGATCTAATATCCAATTGTGTGTTCATAACCTCAATTGAGTTAATCACTTGTTGATGATCTTCTATCAATAGGGATCAAATTTAACCTTATCATCTTCATTTATGCAATCCATCTTACTGGTTTTTAAAAGAAATGTATTGATGATGTCATCCTCTTGTGCCACAATATATTTCCAGGTGGTAGAAGTATTGGGAGAGAAATAAACAATATTCTCATGACGTTTAACAATTGGATCCTCTAACACCAAGATACCTTCTTCAAAAGTAGGTGAGGTATCAAGAGAAGAACAACTATGATTGTCATGATTTTCCATGATTGCATCCTCTTGTACCAAAAAATTATCACAAGTAGGAGGGATATTAGGAGAAGAAAAAACATGATTGCTAATGTTTTCATTTCGCTTCCTTAGATTGTGCTCATAAGTAGAAAGATTTTAATTATACAAGACATGTGTTACCATATGAAAAGGAGATCTAATAGCCAATTGTGTGTTCATAACCTCAACTAAGTTAATCACTTGTTGATGATCTTCTATCGATGGGGGATTGAATTTCACCTTAGCATCTTCATCTATGCAATCCATCTTACTATTTTTTGAAATAAATGTATCAATGATGCCATCCTCTTGTGCCACAATATCTTTCCAAGTGGGAGTTCAGTATTAAGAGAGAAACAAACAAGATTCTGATGACACTTAATTATTAGATCCTCAAACACCAAAATACCTTCTTCACAAGTAGGTGAGGTATTGGAAAAATAACAACTATGATTGTCATGATTGTCCATGATTGCATCCTTTTGCACCAAAACATTCTCACAAGTAGGAGAGATATTGGGAGAAGAAAAAACATGATTGTTAATGTTTTTGTTTTATTTCCTTAGATTGTTCTCATAAATAGAAAGATTATAATTATACAAGCCATGTGTTACCATGTAAAAACCACATCTTTGGAAAGGAAACATGTTGTTACTTTCCCTATGAATCAAATGAGAAAAATCAAATAGGTCTGAAAACAAGATTGCAAAATAGAAATCAGATTTGCATAGAGGACACATATAAGGATTTGCATGGAAAATTTTAGTTCAAAATGGTTGGACAAGGGCGCCCAGGGTGACTATGTCCTACATAGGTTCTTGCAAATTTCAAAATTTGACTGTGTACAATACTGTTTGAAGTTCTTGTTTTTATGTGTATATAGGTGTGATAGTGAATAGTTTTCTAGAATTTGCCCAGTTTATGATTATTTAATTCAAAATTCAAGTGTGCAATTATTTGCAAAATGTTCAAGCAATAAATAAAAATTATAAATACAATTTCCAAATCTAAGCTGTAATAATTGACTAATTCTAATATGCCAAAATCTGAAAAATGATGATGTTGATGCCTTTTTGAAGAAAAACATTGCAATTTTTCTCTTTTTGAGCTATATGCAAGATTCCCAAATGAATGCGATGGACATTTTCATATTTGATTTCAGATTTAAATGACCTAATGAATTTTTTTAAATGTAATTGGAATGTAGATCTGACCTATGATGACATAAATTAACCCTATTGTAACCTACAATGTAATGTGATATGCATTTTTTTGAATTGTGACTCCTTTTATGATGCAAAAATGAATGCCTAAATGAACAATACAACACAATGCAATACTAAACCTTGATCTAGGATGTTTTACTTCATATTTTAGAATTTTTATGATGTCAACACATCAAGTTCACCAAAATCAAATGAAGGAAAAGTGAAACCCTAGGATTTCAATGGTGTTTTTCTACAACATTTCATTTAGAGTTTGAGGTAGTGGGTGTTTGATGGATTTCGAAAAGATATAGAATTGACTTACAACCTGAAAGGTAAGTCAACCTACCATTGACCAAATTTGGAATGGATCTTAGAATGGAATGCAATGATTTAACTAGGCTAATGATGATGTTGAGATTTTTGGTTTGTAACCATGTGTGATTTTTAACATTGACGTTTTAGATCAAACTCCATGATCCATAATTAGGATAATGCAATAGAGAAAAGAGTTTACATTATCTTGATGATGGATCATGGAGTTTGATCTGAAACATTGATGTTAAAAATCATACATAGTTACAAACCAAAAATCTCAACATGATTATTATGCATTGTGAAAACTACATGCTACTAATAGGCTAATGATGCAAATAGCTATTCTAATGCAAAAACAATAGATTTGGAATGCCATAGATAAATTAAGACTTTAAAAAGAGACTGAATAGAGTACTATGCACTTGTGATATGAATTTGAAGATGATTTCTAAGGACCAAGTCACACTAGGAAACTATGTCCCTGTAGATGAATTTTGGATCTGATTTCACAATCCTCTGATCTATTTGATCTGAGGCTTCTTTTTCTAAGTGTCACACTGTCAGATCTTTGTCGGGTGTAGAGATAACTGAGTTTCGGGTGTAGGGTTTGAATGCAACAATGAATAGTTGACCTTAAAGCTTCTCCCAATCTTCTTCAGATCTAGAACCTACACATTCAAAGAGAGAGGAAGGGTTGTGCCATATAGAGGCTTGCTTCAGTCAAACCCTATGTTGCACTGATATATTTTGATCCAATTTTCGACGAAAGTTCGTCAAAATTTCAACGGTCGTTCATCGGAAATTTTTCATTGAAAAATCGACGACGTTTGAAATGTCGATTTTCCGACCCAGCGTCGTCCGCAGGGTCAAAAAATCGACGTTTAAAATTTCGTCGATTTTTCGACAAAAAATTTCCGACGAACGGTCGTCGAAATTCCAACGACTGTTCATCAGAAATTGGATCAAAATCTACCAATGTTGGTGTTTCCACCTCACAATGGCAATGTTAATGAAAGATAGATTATCCTTTTGAAGGATAGAGGCTAAATGATAAATGAATGATGAATCAAAAATAGACAAAAACTCACCACCCAAAAATGGATTCCTTGAAGGGGTAAAGTCATACAAATCTCCTCGAGGCTTGATTATTGTTGGCTTTATTTTATTGAAGACCTACAAGGCTTAGATCTGACAAACAATATGATCACATAAAGATGAACAATCTCACATACACTTTGACATGATGCTTTTACATGTTGATTTTTTTAAATAAATCTTCTCTTGATCACTCTTGACTTGCTTGATAATGCTCTTGACAATAATTATTTCTCAACTCTTCACTTAGCTTTCAAATGATGCAATGATTAGGTGTTTATACAATAATTCTAATTTCCTAAAAAAAAAATCTTGATAGCCAATATTGGACATTTGAAATTCAAATAGTAAAATGTCAACTTCGACACATTCAATTTTGGAGGAAAAATAGGGGGAAGGTCCTAACCCTATTTTGTAGGATTTAAGGTGTCAAGGGAAAAATATTAAATGAATGATTTGGTTTTCCACTTGCAATTTGTCAATAAATGTAAAAATGGGCCACGTAATGCATAATTTAGGAAATTAAGTGTACAATTAGGTCCATGCACTTAGGGGCGAGCAAACAATAGTGTGAAATTGTTAAGGGTGACAATTTACGATGCTACATGACATATTAATTTCTTTTAAATAACCTAATAAATAAACTAACAAATAAAAAAGGGTGAAGTGCTTAATGATAAAGTTTAGATATTTTATTATGGGCAACAATATATGTTAAAAAAGAAACAATCTCTTATATGCAGTGATAAATAAAGTAGCAATGATTAATTGAGCATAATATAGAGGAGTAATTAATGTCATAATGAGTAGTATTTAGTTTATGAAGAGTAGTGATTATTTTATGAAAAGGCAGCAACTCTTTATGAAGGGTAGCAATTCATTTAAAAAGAAAAGATTATGTTTGTGAGAGTGTTGTGACTAGGTTGAGATTAAAAAGGATTGAAATTCAGTCAAAATGAAGGTAGCGATGGAAAGTTAAGAAGAGTCGTGACCATTTGAAAGGGGATAAATTTTGAAAATGGATGCATCTCTTTATTAAGATATGAGGATATAAAAAGAATAATGTATTGTGGAGAAGATGAGTGTGGAGAAAATAATTTACATCATATATACACCAATAGATTTTGTGAAGAATATATAAGTGTGCTATGTGAAGATCCATTATTCAAGAACAAGGAAATTAATTAGGAAGATATATATATGATCAAGGAAGATTTATGAGAGAGAGATATAAAATTTAAGGCAGATTTGTATGAAGAAATTATAAAAGAATTATTATCATTTGATAGAAGGAATAATTGTAAAAGGGAGTACAAGCAAATTTTAAAAGGAAAGGTAAATAAAAGAGATTGCATCAAATTTGTGAGAAAGGCATATACAATCATAATCCATTGAAGGATAAAAATACTAGAAGGGAAATAATAATATTATAAGTAGACTTAGAAACAGAAGTATACATGAGTTGAAAAGATTGAATTGTCTATTATCCCTTGTTGAAGCAACATCCATAAGGTGGAATTTTGTTTTGGAAGCTAATGCTTCCTAAAGGAGAGATTGGTGTCTCTCACTAAGTTGGTGTTTAGTTATGAGGGTTGGTCCTACGAATTTTGGGGATTGGTGTCTCCAATAGGTTGGTGCCTACGAATTGAGGGGGTCGGTGTCTCCTATGGGTTGGTGCCTATGAATTTTGTAATAAGGTTTTTATAAAAGAAATATTTTGTCATGGTTTTATCCTATAAGGGTTTCCATGTAAATCTTGTGTTCTTCTTGTGTTTCATACTTCTTAGATATTATGCAAATGATATTGTCCAATTGAAAGTATTGTGGTTGTTATCTTGAAAAATTAAAAGTTTGCATTATACTAATTCATCCTCCTCTCTTAGTATAATCATGTTCTCATCAATTAGTATTAGATAAGGTCTATTTGAATCATAGCTTAGCTTATTGAAGAAAGATATTAAATAGGCACACATTGTTGGGAAAGAAGGATATGGTTTCTCATCAAATAGGGCACCATTGTTTGATGGAATAAATTATGCCTTTTGGAGCATAAGGATGGAAAACTACTTGAATTCTCTACGGTATGAAATTTGGCAATCGATAGTGAATGGTTATACATCTCTTGAGATTCCTCCAACAAATCAAGAAGGAAAGAAGGCCGATGAATAAAATGCAAAGGCAAAGAATACAATTTTGTGTGTATTATCGAAATAAGAATTAGTGAAGGTCATGCATCACAAATCGAGCAAAGATATGTGGCCTGAAAATTTGAAGAATGCCCATGAAGGAGATGATAAGGTCAAAAGAGATCAACTTCGAACTCATAGAGGGAAATTTGGAAGTCTTAAAATGAGAGAATAAGAAATATAGCCACCTTTTTTCTTCGAGTGGATGAGATTTCTAACACACTTAGGGGACTTGGAGAAGAGATTAAAGATTCAATCATTGTGGAATTTTTTTTAAGATCAAATGTTGTCTCTCAAATTTGATGCTAAAGTTTTTGCTATTGAATAAATGAAGGATCTAGAATCATTAACAATGCATGAGTTGCATGGAATCCTCACTTCTTATGAAATAAGGATCAAACATGAGAATCCATCAAAAAGGGAGTTGCTTTCAAAGCTATCAAGAAACAAAAAAGAAAAGAATCTAAACTTAGTGAAAGATCATATGACGAATTTGATGATGATGAATTAAATTTTGTAAGAAAGCTAAAGAAGGGCTCTAGAAAGTACAAAGGTAATTTTCCTTTTTAAGTGTTTCAATTGTGGAAAGGTAGGTCATTTTGCTAATAAGCTCCCTTATGTAAAGAATAGTGATAGTGAGGAAGAAGAAATTCAGTACACAAATAAAGGGAGTAAAATATTTTGGTATCACAAAAACAAAAACAAAAGGAAAAAAGGATAATTTCAAGGAAAATCTCTACTCCTATAGGGATGTTAGTTCATCTTATGAAAGTGATACAAAGATTGGTAAAGAAGAGATCCTTTTTATGACATTGGAAAGTATCAAAAATGTTGGCAAAGAGGAGGATAAGATACATATGGATAAGGAAGAAAAGACATAAGCTTATAGTGTAGCAAATCTAGAGGAGGAACTCATTTAGGCCATAAGAGAAATTGAAAGACATAGAAAGAAGAACCAAAAGAAGATTTTTTTTTTAAAGAAGAATGCAAGTCTAACTTGAAAATATATCACAAAATTTTGAAGAGGTGTAGTAGACCATCACTAATCTAAAGATCCAACTAAAGAAGCAAGAATGGTTTAAGATATTGGAAGGATCTAAATGAATACAAATGAATCTAAGATTGTGAAAGGTTAGATTCTAAGATAGTTTCTTTAAGGAAGGAACTAGAAAAGACATCCTCCAAGTTGAACAAGAGGGCCTCAATTTTGATAAGAGCACTAATATTTTGGATGATATATTAAATAAATAGAGGTCACCATTCAATAAGATAGGACTTGGATATGGATAAAATCAAATGGCCAACAAGGATGACTCCAAAGAGGAACTAAAGAAGTAAAATAAAGAACCAAAGAGTTATGAAGAAATCCTAAAAGTACGTATCAAAAGTGAAAGTAGGAAGAAGAAGAAAAACCAAGTTCCACTAAAAACAAGCCCTCCTTAAGGTAACAAGGACAAATTCAGAAAGTCCTTCCCAACAAAACAACAACATATGATGAGGTTCCAAATTTTATTTTATGACTATTATTTTTCATGCAATCATTTTGATCATAAGGCAAGAGATTGTAGAGCACATATGAGATATAATTGTGGTTGGAATAAAAGTTCTTATGGGAGGAGTAGGAACTATAAGTCATTTTCTCCATTAGTAGATTATGATATAATCTATAAATGCAATAACTATGGACATATAGCACGATATTGTAGAGTCTGTTTTGTGAAACCACCTAGACAACACAAGATGGAGGATACCATGAACAAACAAAAGAGAATGCCTAGTAGAGTATGAAGAAGGAAAAAAGAGAAAGATAATGAGAAAAAGGAAGAATGTATGATTTTGCAAAGTGCACTTCATGCACAAATTTGAGGAGAAGCACAAGTTCAGAGGGAATTAATCATTGCATTAAATCTTTCAACATTGTAGAGAAGACAACTCAAAGGATGAAGTCTCACAAAATATTAGAGAAAGAGAAGATATAGTTGGAGAAAAAATGAGAATTTTATTGTAGCAACAGAGAGAATTTTGTTCCTTTATATAACATGAAAACAAGAAAGGATAATTAATGTTAAGATAATAAAGAGCCTAGAAGGCTTGAGACAATGAGAGATGGAAGAGTTGAAGATGTATACAGAAAAATGAGATAGCTAAACAAACTCTTGATTTATTAAATTTCAGAAGATGATCCAAATTTTCCACCCAAGCAATATATAAACAAAGGATAGAGTATTAGAGAAAGGGGGAGCATAAGAGAATCTTCGACAAGGGGAGTTCATTATATTCCTATTGCAATAGATGTGAACAGTAACCACAAAGATTGGATGTTTTCCATGATCCATTTGTAGAGAAAATTATGTTACATCCTTTTACCATTGAATTCAAAGGGAGACTTTTAGAAAGAGAGAGTTAAAGAAAGGAAGAATAATTCCATTGATGTAAAGATGAAGTATTTCAGAAAGAGGGGGATTTACAAATAGGGGGAGCATCACAAAAAAGAGGGAAATCACATCATGAAGGAAAGGAGTATGATACATCCATTTTCCATTCATGTCAAAAGGGAGGGAGATAGAGAAAGGGGGGTAATTATTTTCATGTTGCCATCAATGACGAAGGGGGAGATTGTTGGACTAGTTGTCATCGATTTCAAAGTCATGACAGAAGGATATCATCTTTGATGTATGAATGAGAATGTTTGCAGATATTGTCATTGATGTCAAAAGAGAGATTATGGAAGACATGAACAAGACCGTTCTTGATCATAGGAAGAGAGAAAGGTATTAATATGAACCATTACTACATGCATACAAAGAAGTTACGACAAATACATCATAATATTTTGAAGACAAAGTTGTTTACATGAAGTAATTGTAAATTGGAGTTTCCGTTATGAAAATAATCACAAATGTTATAGAAGTTATAGCAGAGATCTTATAGGGACTTCAAATGAAGTATTTTAATGTATGTTGTTGATGTGCCTAACTACCATTTATTGCCACCACCTTTGAAGAAAATGAAAGTTAAATTTAAGTTAATTTAATATTTAAACATCCTATGTTAAAGTTCAAGCTAATGTAAAAGAATATATTACTTGATTTTAAATAACCCAAGAAATAAACTAACAAATGAAAGAGGGTGAAGCACTTAAAAGAATATATTAATTGATTTTAAATATCCCAAGAAATGAACTAACAAATGAAAGAGGGTGAAGCACTCAATATAAAGTGCAGAGATTTTATTATGGGCAGCAATCTATGTGAAGCAGAAATTCCTTATATGAAGTGATAAATAAAGAAGTAACGATTAGTTGAGCATAATATAGAGCAATAACTAATGTCATAATATAATAGGATCTGCCAATGCCAACTATCACCATTGCTTGCATCGAAGGGATTCTTATCTTAATTTCATCAAACACAATCATTGTTGAATTCAATTATTGGATTGGTCTAACTGGTGGTTTCCAATACAATTTGATGATGAAAATGTCAGTTATCTCTACACCATCCTTGTAACAATCTCCTTCTACTCTACAATTCTATTGCTCCCCTTAGAAGCTTCTTTCTATTTCACTCTCAGTGGTAAAGAGACTAGTTGCGCTAATTCTTGACAGAGAGCTGAGAAACTGAACATGTAAATGAAGCGCCCAGATCACCATGCCAACCTTATCTTTGGTTTCCAACAATCTCTGCACTAAAGTATCCTCCTCTTGAAGTGATGAATTAGATTATAATATCTTACTCTGATGGATGAATAATAACATAAGATAGATGAAGAAAGAATGAAGAATGAATATGAAGAATGCACCCCCCCCTACCTCTACGATGACACCATTCTTGTATTGTTATTTTCCCATTATATGCGCCCAGAGAGTTGTTATAAATTGTGGGTCGTGGAAAGGTATGTGGAATTCGACTATTCCTTTGATGTGGAAGTAACTTGCCTTCCACGTACTCCTGTAACTTGGTGCATGGAATTGTGACTCTTAGTTTCTCTCGTTAAATGTCTGTGACTTGAAATATAGTTAGGAATTAGTCAATAACTGATTAGGCATGTGTTCCATGATTTAAGCTGCAAGACAATGACACGAAGTTTGCCAAAGGTTCTTGATAATAAGATGTAAGGTAGTACTAGATATTTCTTGGGTGTTATAGTGTTGTTCATTCCAATGATGGGAGTTCAAATGACAACTTCTATACATGTAAGAGATAGTTCATTATAGCCTTATGAATCCCCATGTGAGGATAGTTCATTATATACATGTAAGTGATAGTGGGTATTTACTCTATGGAAAAGTGACAGTAATTGAGGGCACTAAAAACATAAACTTTTTATTTTCTGGGTAGTACAAGATCTATCAAATATTAAAACTATCATAGATAATTATGAAGTAAACAATGCATGATAGTCCATGAGGATCTATCAAATCTTAAAAGTATCATCGACAATTATGAAGTAAACAATGCATGATAGTCCATGAGAAGGCTAGTCAATAGCCAGTAAAGGAAAAGAGATGACTATTATGATGGAGACGCCTTATCCTATGTTGTGACATGAGTCCTACTTCTTCAAACTCTTTAAGAAAACATGTCTTATTTGTATGCAAATGACAATTTGAAGACACTAAAAGGTCAAATGTAGTAGTTATGACTACACTATAAGTAGTTTGATCATTTAGCAAGCATCTAGGAGGTTGAGGAGTAGATATAGGAACACACAAAGGAGAAAGAGGTTGAAAAAGTCAAGATTCTCTTCCCCAATGCCCAACTAGAGCATTTCTAGCAGTCAAACAAGGAATTGACCTCCCAATCACCCAAGAAATCTAGGTCAACAAGTTTTGAAAAGCATATATCTTCATTGATTCTAGAGACATGTGTCCTATTTTCTCTCTTGTTGGGTAGATAGGAAAAAGGGTATGCCTAGTAAAGGTAGAACAACATAGTCTTAGAGAGAAGAACATTATTGTAACTGTGTATGTTAGAATGTGTCAATTAAATTGAATCTAATCTAATACACCAATAAAACATTAGATTGAAGAAAACTAAATAAATGAAACATTTGCAAACTCTTGACAGCAGCTTCTTCAAATTTGTTTCATTGTCCTCTATCTCCAAGGATTCGCTTCAATATGTTTGCTCTCAGTTGTGCAAACACAGCTTATAGAATAACACTTAAGAGAATGAGATTATTATGAATGCATATGCATCTACAAGATTGAACTATTGAATTAAAATGCTATGAATTGCTAAGATTGCGACTATAATAACTACGCATGAAAGTGTGAGATTTGAGGTCCTTTTTAGCTCATGAAAAGGCTGTATTTATAGATTTTTGAAGGTAGGAATTCGATTGGCCAAGATCGATGGTCGAGTTCAAACTTGTTGGAATGAACGGTGAGAGATCGAGAATTTGAAAAAGAGGTGGAATTCTGAGAGACAGAAAATGAAGAGACCATTTGAAAGGTGTCTCTCATAATTAAATAAATAAATATTTAATTATGTGTGAGAGAAATATGAAAAGGCCTTTAATTAAATATTGTAAATATTTAATTATGAGAAAAGGAAAAAGCCTTTTAATTAAATATTAAGAATATTTAATTTTGTGAGAGAAGTGGGAAATTTGGAAAATGATTTAATTAAATATCAAAAGTATTTAATTAAATGTGGAAGGAAGAAAATCATTTAAATTTAGAACTTAAACTTTGATAATTAATGTAAATAAATTGTAAAATCTATTTAATTAATTAAGAAGAAGGTAGCATTAATTAAATAAATAAATTTATTTAATTAAATTAGAAAAATGAACAATATAAATAAATAATTAAATTTATTTATATGTAGAAGACTTAAGAACATTAATTAAATAATTCATATTTAATTAATTAACAGGTTCGATCGACCGTGACCATTTTTAGATGTGTACAGTAACTGATTATCATGATCATCTATTGAACTTTTGAACTTATTTTTTAGAGACAAAGCATTGTAAACAAACTTGTTATTTTCTATAATGTAGCTTTCTAGTCAGTAAAGAGTCATTTTTGTACCTTCTCACAATTGTGTATCGTGAACAATATGAAATGATTGATTTTGTCTTGTGATAAGAATGTGTATCCTTGATTTGTTGTCTCATTTTTTGCCTTTATGTAGTAGTACATCTACGTTGCATGTCATAGTTTGTGTTTTATTAAATTTATGCAATTTTCAGCTATGAATAATGTTCCTTATGAATGTTGTCACAAAGTTAAAACTTTTCCATGAAACACTAATGCCAAAATATGTCAAAACTTGAGTTTTGTATGTTGTGTTGGCTTCTATAATCATATTGTGTACTCTTTAGATAAGTACAAGTCATAAAAAATCTAGTGTCTCACTTCCTTTTATGCTTTAGAGTTCATTTTTGTGTTATTTTATGCCCTTTTCCTTGCAACAATAGTAAGGCAAGTTATTTTTTAGGTGCTACACTAGGGGAACCAACCCCCTCTAAAGATTCACTCCGATATACAAGTTGCCAACAACCTATAAGGAACATTTTCATGATATCAACTAAAGAGAGAGTTAACCTATTATTCTCTCAAGTGTGCAATTTAGTATTGATATCAATTCCAAATGATCCTTAGATTGATAAGGGTGCTTAAATTTGTTCTACCAAATATTTAAGAATACCTAGTTGTTGATTTGGCTTCAAACCTTTGACCATATAGATGAAGGGAATTCCTTGAAAGCTTGTAAATCTACGATTTTCTCTTTAATTAACTCTTTTTCGATTTCTTGAGATCTAAAGTCTAAAGAGTGAATCATTGTGGAAAAAGAAAAGATGAAGGCACCTATGGCTAAGTTCAATATGAATGGATTCCAAGTGATTCTTTGTTCCTATGATAAAGGTAAAATTGTTTCAAGCTGTTTTTGGAGAATTGATAGTATTGAGCTATGTGGATTTATTATGGTTTGTAAATGTCTCGCTTAATACCTTTGGTAGAATGATCTACCTATTTTTATTGATTGAATTTGGTGAACTTTATTTTATCAAAATTTGCACTTTGATGCTTTTTTGGGACCCTTGAATACCTAACCCAAATCTATTAAGAAAAAAAAAATTATTATTCTATTAATGAATCAGGATATAACAACTACCCCACAACTATTAGCACATGCCCAACTACCGAATCTTCTGCCATATATATCATTTAAAACGACAAACCATTAAAAATGTCTGGCCGTCCTTCAACCTTATATTGATAGGAGAAGGCTGTCAAATCTTGTGTCACATCCCTGCTTGCAACGCACACGTCCTTCTTCAAGACCTTCAAACATTCATAGAAAACCCAACGCGTTTGCCTTCCCTACAAATATATATACGTTTCATCTTCTTTCAAATTGTCAACAGCTGCGCAATTACTTATTTCTTTGTCTTCTCAATCTCTGCCATTCTTTTCTGTTTTATTACAGACAGATCAAACTGCCTTTGGTTTGTAATCCATTTAGCTTGGTGCAGACATGGATCTTGCCTTCGACGTTTTCATTCCAGAGGACTATGTGAAGAGCCGCTACTCAACAAAATTGCGGCCCAAGCAGAAACTCACTTTTTCTCCAAATGTTGCAGATGCCCACACGACCAACTGCTTGTTTTCACAAAAGAATGAAAATCCTCCAAATATAAGCGGCATTTTCAACACAGAGGAAATAGTTTTGTCTTGACTTACTCCATAATTGAGCTCCTCTTAACAACATGAGGGGGCTTCTCTTTTTAACTCCAGTTCATAATTCTCATTAGCATATGACTATAATCATGTATCAAATGGAAACATTGTGAGTATAAGCATAAGAGAATAAGATGTAGGCATGATAATTATAAGCATATGGAAGAATGTGATATTAGCACATTATAAATACAAATGAACATATAATCATCATATGAAAAGAGCATGTAATCATAAAAACCAAAAAAAAATGTTACATTGTAAACATATGAAGCATAAACTATGTGAATCTAATAATCATCAAAAGAATACAAGTGACAGAATTCCCCCAAGTGGGAAGATATAGCATATGAAAGGCATAATTTAGAAGGTGGAATGAAAATGGAAGAGCAAGAAAACATGCAACCAGCAGGGCTTAAAGAAAGAGGTCAAAGCAATAGAAAATGTTAGACATAAGAAGATAAGATAAAGGAGAAACACAATATGGTACAAGAAAAAGAAAAAAATATGAAATATAAAGCATACAAAGTTATGTTTTTGGTGAACATGATGAGAGTAGTTGTAAAACTAATAAATTCATAATTTGCACCATTCCAAATCTATAGGGAAAAGATGACACAATACATAGACAAGATAATTATTGGCATATAGAACCAAAAACATAATAGATCAACTTACAATTATTGTAAGGTTATCATGGTAATATATGATGAAGTGTGGTATATCTTGAAAGATGATTTAAGTCATTAATATATACAAACGGGCATGTCTCTACTTATCTAGAGGTTGTATGAGAAACTGAATATACCACGAGGCAAAAAGAAAAGGGTGAATAAAAGAACATGAAAAAATGTAGGTAATCAATGTAATCTAAGAAGAAGCATCACCCAAGCATATGTGATATATATTTTCTTGCACTATAAAATTTATAATGTATAAAGAACATATGATATTAATAAATGAATAGACTAATCTAATGATGCATATGAATGTGCAAAATTGTTTAAAATATTTTTGTTATTTATATGTTTATCAACCACAATTGTTATAGTTTGCTTATTATAACATCATCAAGTGGGGTTAACTTTCTAACATGAATAATTCATAGGTCATTTGCCTATATTTTATTGTTAAATTATACTTCTAAGAATATTATCAATGCGCTCTTGCTAATTTTTTAACCTTTCTATGGTAGGGTCTTGAGGATGGGAGATGAAAATATTGACAAGAGGAAAGATAAGAACATTAAATAAAATAGAGAAAAACAAGATCCTCCTCCTCTAAAATTTGTGTATGGTACTAAACAACAAAGCACTCAACGAAAAAAATAATATAGAAAAAATTCAGTCAAAACATTTAGGTTTTGCAAAATAGGAGTACCCCACCAAAAAAAGAGAAATCGGTGACATAGTATGTGACAAAATAAAAATTGCAAAAAGAAAATAAGGGAAGTGAAATATTTAACAAGTAGAGGAATTTATCCAAATTGAAGCAACTTCTTCCCCAACAAAGTCTCTAGTACAATAAATTGTAGAAAATATAATATAAATAAATGTAGAAAAGCAAAAGGAAGCAAAAGAACAAACAAATCCAAAAAGGAAAAAACAAAAAAGAACATAAAAAGCTAGTATCTAGTATGATAGGTCTTTTGCGTAGAAGAATAAAATCCAAAATAATTTTTATCATAGAAAAGAACAAGACACCAAGTGGGAGAAGAAAAAATAGAACTTGGTTTGGATGAACACAAATTACTCAAATATTGATTTATAGCTAGAATACCACTTGAAGCAGCTAAGAATTATCCTTTTGGCATGACAACCAAACAGGAAACCATAGTACAAGTATTAATGGGTTAAAATATCTACTATCCCATATTATGTAGACTAAATCATTAAGAATTTTTTATGGAGTTAAGGGAAATTATTAAAATCAAGTGGCCACACAAAGGGAAGAAGCTTGTAAGGCATATATCTCATTTTTTAACAAAGCACTAGATAAGAATTTGGAAATAAATTATAAAATTATAGATTCAAATAAAAGTTATATGCAAAAGATGTTACTAAAAGGTGGAAAATTGGAGCCCTTTCCACCTTTAGGGTTTTGGACCAAAAGGGGCAACTTTCACTAACTTTCACTAAAGAACAAACACTTGAGATCTCAAAAGAGAAAGAAATTTTGCAAGAGGGTTGTCCTAAGGGCTAAATATGATCTAATGAGGGGTTCAACACCAAGTTTAGACTTGGAAAATACAATGAATTGTAAGATGAAAAGTAAAACCCTAGTTAAATGCAAGCTAACTCTAGAAATGACCTAGAAAGATGAATGAAATACAACGAAAAATTCTAAAATAGAAAGTGTGCACCTGGGAATCCGGAGAAGGACGAATGAAGGTCTAAATCACTGAAAAAATTGTTGTCAAGGATAACTAGGACTCACCAAGTTGTGTGAATCAGTCTTGTCTCTAAGAAACTGTGCAAGAACAAATTTCTTTCAAAAGGGACATCCAAATTTGTAAAATCTTGAAAATGTACTGGAACTGGGGCTCATTCGCCAAAAGTGGCAAATCAAATCCAATTTGGCTTTTTTGCAACTTTCAAATTTGACTCTTCTCTTCTTTGTTTTCTTTGTCCTTCTTGATTGATTTCCAAATCCAAATCTCTAATTTGCAACCTGTAGGTCTTCTCCAATGTTCTCCAAGGCTTGATGACAACTTTGATCACTTGGAAACTTTTCTCCAATCTTGCTCCTTATGAAATTTGTAACCTAAACCTATAAATCACACACAAAGGAGAGGGAAAAAATTTGTGTGGTTAGTGGATAGGGGTTTTCCTTGGTCAAACCCCTTGTTGGTAATTAAACCTTTAAATGAAGACAAATATGAATGGAGGATGATGAATGAACAAAAGGAAATGTTGCAACTCACCAAACCCTAGCAATAAGGTGCTATAAATATGATTGAAATAGTGAAATCTATGTGGTTTTTGACTCTTGCCTGAATGATGTTGATCTTTCTTAAAACACTTGCTTGAATCACAAACTTTACATCATAATTGTTAGCACAATAACAAACATGATGAATGGAATCTTTGACATGATGATTTACACTTGAATGTTGCTATAAAATACTTGATAATCTACCCTTGAATGCCTTTGAATGCTCTCGTGAATGCTTGAAATTCTATTGTGAACTCTCTTGAACACTAGGTGTGAATATGAGTGAAAGAGCCTTGTATTTATACCCAATTATGCAAGAATTCCCAAAATTAAAACACTACAAGCTAACATCAGATCTAGGAGAATAAAATCCTATCATAAATTTGAATTAAATTTAATTTTGGGCCCCACGAGACTCATTCTCCCAAGGTGGAAAATGAGTCCCATTAGACATAATGTATGGGACCAAAAACCAAAAGTTCTTAGAAATGTGTGAAAACCATTTCGGGGCCAAAAGATCCAGGTGGGACCCATTCACCCAAGGTGGCAAATGAGTCCCAGATCACTAAATCTGGGCCACACAAGCCAGAAACACCTGAATTATGATTGGCTAATGATTGGTGTCAAGATTATCCTAAAAAAAATGCAATAAATGAGGCTTTTAGATGCAAAATTAGGTCAATTAAAGCATAAGAAAGCCCAATTATTAATGATAAGCCTAGAAAATTGTGAAATTGTGTTACAACACTCCAAATAAGGCAAGTTTAAGGTTGATTTTTATAAAAAAGAAATTTATTATGTTCAGTTATTTGATAAAACCCTAGAAAAGTGTGAAAGTGAGTTACAATACTTTAGCAAGGTACCATTAAAATCCATTAGTTCACAAGGACCCAAGACCTAGTGAGAATGTTTCAACAACATTACAACACTAAACCAAGGCAACATTAAGCTTAAATTCACAAGGAGGGCCCAAACAAGTGTGAAAATGTCCCCAAAGACATTTTTTGACACTACATTTAGCCCACTTTAGTGAGAGGGTGAACTTCTTAAAACTCACACTAAAGTAGACAACCATGCATCAAGAGGGTTTCAAATGCACCAATACCAGTATTATGAGATGACAACGATCAGGAGGGGTGATCAAGCCCTTAGGATCAAGATCCCATGGAAAACTGACATAGGCATAAAATAATACACATGTGAATGATATAAAGAGCAACAAAACAACACGAGCATACACTACCAAATATGAGAAAGAGGAAAGGTAAAATAAAAGAGAATCAAATCAAGCTTCAACCATTTATCCATCATAATGTGGATCACATCTACTTTGTTTTTTTGAAAAATGCATACTCACTCTGAGGCAACAAAACTCCTGGTTGTCCACTGGGTGAGAAGTACTAAAATGTGAGACACATACACTCATGGTCGGTATGCACTCACACACGCGCAAGTGGCTATGGGTAAATTCATGCCTTGGTTAGACTTCCCACTCAAACCATACCAAAGTTATACCCCCTGATAACTTTAATAAGGCTCCACACAAAAAGGATGGTTTTTGAGCTTCACGAGGCAAGAAAAACTTCCTTTTCTTGGATCTCATGAACAAACAAGATGCCTCTACAAGAATGCAAGTTGTGTCATGCAAGGTGGCCATAAAACGAAAAAATTGAAAAATGAAAAACTTAGGAAAAATCCAAAGGTTTCTTTCTTAGTTCATGTGAGGTCTTTAACTTAGGGAACATTGTGCCTAATATCTCCAAGAGATGACTAATCAAAGAATAGAAAATTCAAAACTTAGGGGATGCAATGTGCTGCATCAAGCCATTAAGAGGAATGTAATATGCTAAGAGAGATCATTCTCTTGAAGGACATCACTCCCAATGTCATCCACAAAGCAACAAACACATCATATGAAATAAGAAAACTACACCATGAACCATGAAAAAGAATAATGCAAATGTATGCCCCCACTTTAAAGGAATTGTTAAACACCATACTGTTAGAAATTAATTTAAAGTAGAAAACGAAAAAATACAAATAGAGAAGACATGAAATCCAATTTGAAAATCCCTATGCCAAGTCATATATTTCCAAGTAAATTTGTGTCATGCAAGAGAAAAAGAAAAGGAAGGGGTTGCCCCCAAAATGAAAACACCAAATACATAAGGGATCTATGGATTTTGGGTCAGTATGTTTTTTTTGCAATGTTTTTAGAGAGCTCATAACTGTCATCATCCCCCAAATACACAGAGAACTAGAAGAATGACACAAAGAAAGTGAAAACAAAGAAAAAGCCTTTCAGGTCAACATGGAAGAAACATGAATGTTTCGACACCTTGTGTCATCCCCAAAAGGAAAAAACAAGACAAATGAAAAAGAGATAAAAATAAAAGGCAAAGGAAAAGGAAAAGATGTTGGGTTAACATGGAAGAGACATAGGGTGTCTCGACGCCTTACGTCATCCCCAAAAGGAAAACACAAGACAAATGAAAAAGAGATAAAAAGCACCAATTAAAATATTTACGACATATAGAAGAACGAAGGAAATAATAGAGGAATGTCACAAAGATAGATAGAACTTCCAATAGAACATCACGAGGGGATCACATCACACACATGAAATCACACAAATAAAATAAAAAAGGAATAAATAATGCACAATACTAGTAAGGCACATGTTAGTCAACCTATGAGCAGGTCACCAACCTCCCAATAATGTTTGATGTATATCGAATATGGGAAACTAGCCAAAGGGAAAACAGAAAGTTTCAAACTAGGAGAAGCATCGGGTTCAACACTCATTGTGAGAGATTTATCATTTAAGCTCATGGAAGAGGAAAATAATGTGTTCAATTCATTATGCACCTCTTCATCAATTCTAGCAACCTCGACATTGTCATCCAAGTTAATTACAATAGGAGGCTGAAGGATAATGTCCATGGAAGAGTTCAACTCTTGTTGTGGTTTTTGTGTTGGATTGTTTTTTTTCAGAGCAAGGGTAGAGTCATAATGTATTGCTTCAGTCAAGTTTGGATTTTGATTTTCTTTGTTTAATTCTTCATGTAACTATGAGCAAGGGCACGATGTCTACGCCTACACTCTCTAGCACCTCTGTTTCTTTTAGTTTTGTTTTCAAGTTGTGTTTGTGTAGAAGCGGGTTAATCAACTGTAGGATTATTTTCTTCCCTAAGGGGAGTAATGGAAGTAACCATGGGAGGTAATTCAACCACTTTCTCTTTGAATTTGTATACTTGTTTGATTGTAGGAGGTATAACAGGGTTGTTTCCATTGTCTCCTGGTCGTTTGTAAGATGTAGGTGAAAGTTTTTTCTTAAGTTGGTCTTGGTTGTTTGGGACTTCTTTAGGTTCAAGCATGGTTTCATCAAGGATGGTAGACTCAAAGGTTGATGGGGACATGTTTCAGAAGGGATAGTTTGGCTATCTTCTTTGCTTTGAAGTTTTGGTAAGATAGGAAAAAGATATCTTCTAGTTTTCTAGGTTCCATGGGCTCAAGCCAAAAGGCATCTAACGAAAAATTTCATTTGGATGACAAAGGGTTGAAGCCACTATGGTGTACATTGAATATTTCATTATCAAAGGGAAACTTTAAACATTTATGTACAATCGAAGGGATAACTTTCATGGAGTGAAGCCATGGGTGGCCTAGCTTCACACGAAATTGGTCCAACTGTGGGATGATGAAGAATGTGACATATAAAAATTTTGTTCCTCTTTGCAATGGTAAGGTGATTGATCCTATCGTAGGGAAAGAAAAACCATTATGTGTCTTGATCGATGATTTCGGTTTGTCGTATAGATCTTGATAGATTTCATGCAAAAGTAAGAATTACTCAATGATCACATTCTCTCCATAGGCAGGATCTATTAGTATCTCATTAGTGGGCTTGTCATAGATACGACCAGCTATGTAGAGAGGACCATCAGATGCATGTTTAAGTATATCCTTAGAGGAGAAATAAATTTCAAGAGGATTCTTAGTCTGGCCCTTACAAGGGATGACGTCTATCACCCCTACCATTTCATCTATAGGATTATTATCGATAGCATTATTTGGAATAGAATCATTGTTTTCATTAGCTGTGTCAACATTCATTACATCATTCTTTGTAGTTTCTCTTGCTTTGACAAATGAAATATTATGCTTTGGCATTGGGTTGGTGATAATTTGCAAATTTTGGTTAGGAGGGGCAATGGAATTATTTCCTTGATCACTAAAACCTGCAATAGAAAGACGATTGGAATCAATTAGGTCTTGCACGAGATGTCTAAGATGCTTACAATGTTTTGTGCCATGTCCATTTTTCCAGTGATAGTTGCAATAGGCATTTGATCTAAAGATTAGAGGTAAAGGCTTATTAGGGTCGGGTTTTTTTATAGGAGGTACAAGGTAATCATTTGTTGGTCTAAGAGTTGGAACATTGTGCTGTGGAGAGTATTGGGTAAGGGAGTGAATTGTCTTTTCGAGTCTCCATAGTTAAAGGGTATCATACCTTTAACAGTAGTTGTACTTGATTATTAACATTTTGGGTTGTTTGTTGAGGGGGTTAAATTTAAGTAACCCTTTATTCTTTTTTCTAAAAGGCTGGGAATTATTTAGGTTTGTGGGTTTGGATTTCTCGATTTAGCTAAAGGTGGACTTTGCATCTCAACTACTAACAAAGTTTTGATAATCACAAAGGGTGGTACACAAGTGCATGAAGGATGGGAATTTCATCATGGTAATATTAATTTAGGATCTTTCTTTGCAAATTTTCTATGAACATCTTTTGAAGGTGAGGGTCGGGGACCTTGACATCGATTTGGGAATAAAGCGATTGATAAAATGAGATAAAGTCGGTGATATTTTCTTCCTCTTTTTGCTTGTATCTCATCAAATCGACCAAGGTCATCTTAGGAGTCGTGTGCACTTGAAAATGGTTTACAAATGCCTCAACAAGTTCATTGAATGAATGAATTGAGTTGTTTAGTAAAGAAGAGAACCACTCCAAGGTAGTATCTTTCAATGATCTAGGAAAAATATTTGCCAACAGTATATCATCAAGGACAAAGTCACTACATAGGGCAGTATAGGCATTAACATGGTTAGAAGGATCTCCCTTCCCTCCATATTTCTCAAATCTGGGCACCTCTACACCTTATGGAATCGGTGCTCGCATTATCTCCAAGGACAATGGATTACTTTTGACATAATATGTAGGTGGACCATTTTGATTTTGATTGATGGTGGAATTTATTTTTTGGAGGGATGAAACAGTTTGGAAGAGTTGAGTTATGAGAGGGTCATTATTTGTGTTGTGAAATGGAAGTGAAAGTGGGGAAGAACTGTATGTGTTTATAGGACAAGTGAATGGAATACTTATAGGTGGTAAGGTAGGAGATATAACTTGTGATGCCACATAGGAACTAGGGATGCTAATAGGAATGCCTAGGGATGGAATCACATTACTTAATTTTTGCATTGTTGTTGTGACTTAAGGGTTGGTATATGTAGGTATTGAGGCTATTGTTCTAGAAGGAGGAATTTGAGATCCTCCTTGACTTATGAAATTTCTTGTTGGAAAAGGAAAACTAGTGGTTGAGGTGAGATGTTTTCCACATATTTGAACTATGTTTTTCATAAGATCAAGGCCATCTTCACTTTCAAGCATGCGGTGACTGTTCTCTATGGTAGTAGTTGAAATGTTGTCATTTTGCACTCGATGTTGTAAGTGTGCTAGGTCCTCATGAATTTGAATTATATTTTCTTGTGGGACACTATCATTCCTTAGTCCAACTTGCATACTACTTGAATGCAAATATTTGTTAAAGGTATTGTCCATATCTAGTGTATTAGTGTCAATGCCAGGAGTGAAAGAGCTAGACAACCCAAGATACACAATGATTGTGCTATTGTGGGATGACATGAGTCCCGAACTTCATCTCACCATCATATTAGCAATAGGACACCAAATACTCATGAAAATGCTACTAAATTCAAGGTGAATGCAAATGCGATGTAAGCTAAGAACAATGAAATGCTTATAACTAAAATTCTGGAAATTGAAATGGAAAAGCAATAACAACAAATAGAAACTCAGAAATTGAACTTTGAATGCTAGAAAATGTAATGCAATATGTTCAGAGGGACTTGTTAACTACTAAAATTGCACCTTGTTGAATATGAAATTCAACATTTTATTGTAGCATGGGTAGGCCTCTCAAAGTGTGGACTTTGATAAGTAGAGGTCAACCTTCAGAGAAGGTTTGCTTCCTCTTGGTACTCACCTAAAACTAATCTACTGAACTTGTTGAGGAAAAGGGGAGGAAAAGATAACATAAATAGAAGAATATTAACCCCTAATTCTTTAAAAGGTGAAACACCAAATCTTACATAGACTTGAAACTTAGATTTCATACACTTGCATACAATGATTGGAAAAACAACTTGCACAACCTATTTATGTGTGATTTGCATAAGTGTTTTATAAAAAGGCCTTATTGCTTGAGCTCTTAGGAGGAAAAGACTTCACAGCTAAAACGATACTGCAATCTTGACATAGATTATAACCTGCAAAATCACACTTCTTTGTAGAAAGGTACTAAAGCCATGAGACAGAGTTAAAGAAAATAATACAATCTCACAATAACTCAATCAATCATGTGGAAATACACAATAATTCAGTAACAAGGAAAAAATACTCCATTCAATGATACCCAAGGTTTGCACTGTATTACATGTCCAAATGAGTTACAAACCCCTGCAAATTTCTGCCAAAGGACCAAAAGTCACTAAGTGTAACTGTAGAAATGCCAATCAAGAACTCCCTCAATAATGAGTTACAAATGAGAATATAACCATCATATCCAAGTAGCCCCACCAAAATAGGCTCTACAAACCTCATTTTCGTAAGCCTCCAAAAATCCCAAAAAATAGGAACCAAAACCTCTCCAAAAAAGCTCACAAATGTGAAAGAAGTCATGCTTGACCAAGTCAAGCATAAAGGCATGCAAAACCACCTCCTAGATGCTCTCAAAGTGACCCCAAAAGGAAAATAAAGATCTCCTATATCATTGGCATATGTTGGCTAATTGAAACCAACCTCCCCTACATGCTTGTAAAAGCATAAAGATTCAAGAACATCCCTTTAAGGCATTTACAAAGCATATACTTCATTTTGCATAAAAAATAACACTTTTGATAAAAGTGATTTATAACAATATCACTTAATCAAAAGGCTTCACATTTGAAATAAATGCAAAACTACAAAGGCACTAATAAAATAAACCTCGACCAAGTGAGGAAAAGAAAAGAAATGCACCAACGTCTAAGTGACACAGGCCCCCTCCATAAGGCGTGTACAAGGAAAACAAAAAAATTCAGTAGGAATGAACTCCCCACCATGGCATATATTAATTTTCGTTGCAATTAATAAAAGATAGGAAAAATGCCTATTCTCTTATCGACATGAGATTAAGGTAAATAAAATCCCTAATAACAAAATCCAATGCAAAGTGAAAAGGATGCAATTTTCTTTTTCCATTTCAAGAGTCTTCCAATCATAATTGCCATCAAAGGGTTTGATCTAGAGCTTTCATGGTGGAACCTGCACATGGTATGGCTTTATCTTGCATAATAATGCTGGATTTTCTCATTGTCCACAAAGATTTAAAAACCCATTTGTAAAGAAAAATGATAAAACATGTTTATTTTTTGCATATTCTCTCAAAAATCTGTGAAAACAATGTTATCTTGAGCTCTAATTTTTAGTATATTTGGTATATCATATACTTGATGCTCTCCTCCATGGAACTCTAATTTCGCAAGCTCTTTTAATGTTTTCTTTTCTTTGGAAAATTCAAGTCGCAGCCTACCATTATTGGTCGCGATCATACATTCTATTGCAGGTGTCGAAATTTGTCTCTAGGTTGTCAACAACCTCTACGCCTACATTCATTTTATTTTATCTAAACATTTATATTATAGATATCTTTGGACTTAAATGGAAATACTTTTGCTTCGGGTCCCAAAGGTTGAGCTATTTCTTTGACCTCGATTGTTTAGTATTTTAACATATGTAACCAGCTAATGCCCACAAATTCTTTGAATTATTTGCCTATTTCAGCATAACCTCCAAGATAGAGTTTTTGTTATATATGCATAAGCTATGATGACAACTTCATAACTCGTGACTATCATATAGGGCTCTTGCTGAAGAACTTTTCCATTTTTTATATATTTCTCTCCCTCTATAAATTTTTCATCTCAGACCCTAAGCCCTCTTCTCATGGTGATGGTGCTAACCCTAAAGGTTTGCCTTCATGCCTTATTAGCTCCTGCAGCAATTTCTGCCATGATGACCATCAAATGTATCTCAAGCCATCTCCTCACTTGGATAACCCCATCACATTGCAATTTGTGTTCTAGACTCCATTGTATTCCTTGGGCAAAGCCTAAAGACATGTAACTTTCAAACAAAATATATAACTAAAACATTCTATATTAAATGTACTACCTCCAAGATAAATATGAGCAGTGATTTCAGTGTGGTGCTTTTGACAACTGCACTAGGCACTCCCTTTGATCTCTATGCACTAAAAATGAACAGTATCTCCAACTGAATTGAACATATTCACCTTTGTTAATTTAGGATGGCTGCCCCTATGCTGCTTTTGATTGTCAAAACCTGTACTTTTTTTTAAGGATGAATCCTCTTACAAAGAGGCTTGCTCATCTTCTCAA
Source organism: Sequoiadendron giganteum (assembly GCA_007115665.2). Lineage (NCBI taxonomy): Eukaryota > Viridiplantae > Streptophyta > Pinopsida > Cupressales > Cupressaceae > Sequoiadendron > Sequoiadendron giganteum. The sequence continues at coordinate 522,020,345 of CM021106.1, read as the reverse complement.
TTAGGACCCTGTCAGATTAGGTTTTTTATCCACTTGTGCATTATGAATCTTTCACTATGACAAGGATTCTCCTTTGAATAGATTGATAATATCATTTACCATTTGATTAAATCATCTCCGAGACTGGCATATGTTTATTTTCCATAGTATTTTTTTCTTTCATGATGGATTTTTCCTCACACATCAGCATAGCTATGTTTGACATTTGGACTCCAACTATACTGAAAGTATAGGTTTCAACTATTGTCATCACTTGCATCTTTATCCTCATGATAATTGTGATTCCTTATGAAAGGCATTGCCTCATTGTACTCTAAAAAACCTCTCATGATTTCCCCATCATTGCACAGGGTTCACTACCGATTTTGATGCTCTTTAATTTGTCATACAATCATTGTAATATTCTATCCATATTATGCTTAGTCCTGATTGTCTACAACATTTTCAATGTTGTCCCCCACATAGGAATAACAATCTTGATAAAGATTCATGCTACAAATAGTATAAACACCTGAGATGGGGCTTTCTAATTGTCCTAATGACTTTCATTGCTCTTAGTCCTCCATAGAGATACTTTAGAGGTTTTCAATTAGTCAAGACTATATTTTACTTTACTATTGTCCTCCAATTTTTTAACAATGGCAAAACATTGTACCTGATTTATGGTTGCCTCATTGTACTCTACTTCATTTATGAAGCTACAGAAAAACCATCATATTTGCATTTGAAACAAGTTTGAATGTAGATCTATCATTTGAATGCAAGAATGTAATGTATTGTATAGCACCTATCTCTTATTTTCTTTATATTTATTTCCCATGCAAGGATTGTATATGATGGCACTTTTGTGATTGACCTCCTATCTCACTATTTCATGCCATGAAATTTACACGTTGTTGTTCCTGTGTCACAAATAAAATAACTACTCCATTGTCATCGGCCTCTTCCACTATTTGTTATAGTTTTCCATAATCAGGCATTTGATATTCATTGATAAGAGACTTTCAATGCCTCTTAAAAGCACAAAAAAATAGCACATCGATCTCAACCCTTATGGGAGCCACATTTTATCCCATGTGCTAAAATTTTATAGTTAAAAATAGAAACACAATTTCACCTGTATCTGCACATGAAACAAATATTTTAATGAAATAAATACATATTTAGATGTTTTTGATAGCTTTGATAGTTTTTTGGGACATCTAGGGTCTGCATGCTTGTTTAATGCACATTGATATCAATTTATATGTGCATGAGTATTTGTTTATGTAATGTAAAGTTGGAAACCTTCATTGCTTAGAGAATTTCTCTAACATCGTTGCTTTGTGTATGCAGGAACTAGGAGCAGCTTGGAGCGAGAAAGGACATAAAGAGCTCAGGACAACAACAGGATAAGAAGATAGAGCAGAACCAGTCATTCCCAAGCAATGACTAGTTCCTTTCTTTACATGCACATTCCTTTACTTATTCATGTATTGACTTTTCTTGATGTGTGTTGAATAAGTTAAGTCAATATCATGACTTGTGTGAGATAATGTACATCTTACATTCAATAAAGATAACTTCATTGTTCAAAAAATATTTGAATCTTTCTTTTGTTATATGCACTTGTATGAATGCAATAATTTGAAAAAATGCAATCTTTTCTAGATTATTTCATTTATGCATATGAATGTAATGTAGGAATGATTTAAATGCACCTTTTCTCAGGTTTAAAACAAAAAATTCTACCTAATTGAGTTTGAGTGAAAATCTAGTAACATTTTTGGTGACCTCTATAGAGTGTTTGCCTGCTAAACACTACTAACCAGTTGCCTAGACCTAGCCTTGGGCACGAAGTCACTTAGAAACTAGGCTCATAACTTATGTAATAGATTCATAACCTCTATAACTTAGCAGAATAGAACATGACACCGAGATACTTATTAAAAACCCAAAAATTACAAGAGGGAAACTATCTAACTGTGCTAAAATAACACTTGGGGAAATTGAAAACCTACATCTAAACCTATTCTAACCTACCCAACCACGGTAAATAATCAAACAAAACCATTCGTTGGTTGGGTAAAGTAGTTTCCTTTTCTATAGAACTTACAATGCTTGCCATGCTTGAGGACTGCTAGAATTAAATGAAACTTAGGCAGAAATTCAGTAAATTCCTGCAAAATTTCTTGAAGAACATACACAAGCTCACTAACCTCATCATATGTGATATCAACATTTTTATTCTAAGGTGGAAAAATAACTTGATTCTTCTCTTTCTTAGCTACACCTTCATGCTTGCGTGCAAGCAAGATGGAAATATTCCTATTGGCCTCCATTCTAGCTAGATGCCTAATTGGACATCCTCTTGAATGAACAAACTTGGAACTCTCTTTCCTGGTCTCAACCTTATGAGTTGATTCTTCAACTATCATCTCATGCTAGTTAGAATGAATTAACTCATAATATTCCAATGTAATAATGCTTGATTTTTCCATTTCATTAAGTTGTTCACGAATTTCAGATTTGAGGAAAATTGATTTATCATCAAGATTTGAGCAAAAATCTTCAATAATTCTTGAAAACATGTCAAAATGAAGCCTCTCATTAGCTTTCTTAAGTATAAAATGTTGTATTTCATGATTTTATTCCTTGATATTTGTAGGAAAATCAACAACCACACCTTGGAAATTTTCTCCAGATCCTCACCTTGCTCAAGTTGACTAACACCCTCATACAAGTTAATCTCTTCACTTCTAGAAACAAGGTTGTCCTCATGTGTCCTTTAGTGAGAGGATTAACTTTCTTTAAACTCACACTAAAGCAAAAAACCATGCATCAAGAGGGTTTCAAATGCACCAATACCAGTAATATGAGACAACAACGATCAAGAGGGGTGATCAAGCCCTTAGGATCAAGATCCCATGGAAAACCGACATAGGCATAAAATAACACACATGAGAATGATATAAAGAGAAAAAAAAAACACAAGCATACACTACCAAATATGAGAAAGAGGAAAGGTAAAATAAAAGAGAATCAGATCAAGCTTCGACCATTTATCCATCATAATGTGGATCACATCTAGGTTTTTTTTCCGAAAAATGCATACTCACTCTGAGGCAACGAAACTTCTAGTTTTCCACTAGGTGAGAAGTACTAAAATGTGAGACACATACACTCATGTTTGGTATGCACTCACACACACGCAAGTGGCTATGGGGAAATTCATACCTCGGTTGGAATTCCCGCTCAAACCATACCAAAGTTATACCCCTTGATAACTTTAATAAGGAACCACACAAAAAGGATGGTTTTTGAGCTTCACGAGGTAAGCAAAACTTCCTATTCTTGGAGCTCATGAAGAAATAGGATGGTTCTATAGGCATGCAAGTTGTGTAATGCAAGGTGGCCATAAAACGAAAAAAATGAAAAATGAAAAACTTAGGAAATATTCAAAGGAGTCTTGCTTATTTCATGTGAGGTCTTTAACTTAGGGAACATTGTGCCTAATATCTCCAAGAGATGACCAATCAAAGAATAGAAAATTCAAAACTTAGGGGATGCAGTGTGTTGCATCAAGCCAGTAAGAGGAATGTAATATGCTAAGAGAGATCATTCTTTTGAAGGACATCACTCCCAATGTCATCCACAAAGTGACAAACACATCATATGAAATAAGAAAACTACACCATGAACCATGAAAAAGAATAATGCCAATGTGTGCCCCCACTTTAAAGGAATTGTTAAACACCATACTGTGAGATATTAATTTAAAGTAGAAAACGAAAAAATACAAACAGAGAAGACATGAAATCCAACTTGAAAAGCCCTATGCCAAGTCATATGTTTCCAAGTAAATTTGCATCATGCTCAAAAAAAAGAAAAGGAAGGGGTTGCCCCCAAAATGAAAACACCAAACACATAAGGGATCTATGGATTTGGTGTCAGTATGTTCTTTTTTGCAATGTTCTTAGAGAGCTCTGAACTGTCATCATCCCCCAAATACACAGAGAACTAGAAGAATGACACAAAGAGAGTGAAAACAAAGAAAAATCCTTTCAGGTCAACATGGAAGAAACATGAATGTTTCGACACCTTGTGTCATCCCCAAAAGGAAAAAATAAGACAAATGAAAAAGAGATAAAAAGAAAAGGAAAAGGAAAAGGAAAAGATGTTGGGTTAACATGGAAGAGACATAGGGTGTCTTGATGCCTTACGTCATCCCCAAAAGGAAAACACAAGACAAATGAAAAAGAGATAAAAAGCACAAAGTAAAAGATTTATGACATATAGAAGAACGAAGGAAAAAATAGAGGAATACCACAAAGATAGAGAGAACATCGAATAGAACATCATGAGGGGATCACACCACACACATGCAATCACATAAAATAAAATAAAAAAGGAACAAATAATGCACAAGACTAGTAAGGCACATGTGAGTCAACCTATGAGCAGGTCATCTGCCTCCCAATAATGTTTGTTGTATACCGAAGATGGGCAACTAGCCAAAGGGACAAGAGAAATTTTTGAACTAGGAGAAGCACCAGGTTCAACAATCTTCTGATCAGGTTCCAAATGTGTGGAAGCCCAGTGGTGGATCTTCATTTATCTCTTTTTATTTTTTTCTATAGGTAGTGAGCCTCCTTTCTAGACAGTGAGTCCTTTGAAGGCAGTGAGCCCTTGCATTTGGGTAGTGAGCCTTTTGTATCTGGGCAGTGAGCCCTCTAGTAGTGAGCCTTTGTATCTAGTTTTGCATTACTACTATATTGTGATTTAATCATCACCGTGGTTTTTCTCTCATTGAGTTTTCCATGTAAATCTAGTGTCTCTGGTGTTTTCTTTCTGTTATCTGCATTTCATGTTTACTTTTAATAACAGGTTTTAAAGTTAGAAAGAAAAGATTAAGTTTAAAAGTAAAGTTATTTGATACAACTGATCCACCCCCCCCCCTTCTTTGTTGTCTTGTGCATTTCAAAAAATTGGTGCTAGAAGGAGGTCCTTTAATCAAAGATGGAAAACATAATTTCCTTTTTCCCATGAGATATAGAAGAATCATGAAATCATTAGCCGCTAACAAAGGGGGTATCTTAGAACTCTCTCGACATTGCAAACAACATAAATAACATAGTGATCATAAAATAAAAAATTAGATTGAATCATCTAATTTTGTGGCATCCCTCTAGAACACACCAATCGAAACCAGACCCACTCCTATGGAGTTGAATGCAAAAGTAACCCCAACACTAGAAATGGATTTATTTCAACCAAATGAGTTTTATTTGGGATAGATACCTAGAGGATTACATGATGTTAATAGAAACCCTTATTTATTTTTCCTAAATTAATTTATGGAGAATCAAATATTGTAGAAGAATTTATGCAAGGTTTCAAAGATGCTTTTATAAGAGGAAATATTCAACATTACAATGTGGAGTGCAGAATTTTTCCCTATTCATTAGGGATTTTTTCTTACAAATGGTACCTCAGCCTATCAATATTGTCTATAAATAATTGGAGAACTCTAGAAAATAATTTCTTGTACCAATTCAAATTCTATGTTAATATATCCATATTATATCATCAATTCATCACCTATAAGAAAGATCCCACTAAGCCTATTAAACTTTTCAACAAAAAAATTTGAAGGTTGTATAAAAAATTGGTCTCCCCTTTTACTTTCAGTGAAGTTGTAGCTATTCAAATATATCTTAGGTAACTAGACCCTTTTTTTGGGATGTCTTTTAAGACTAAATCAAGCTAATTAAACTACCTTGGTTGATGCATATGATGCTACAATTGAGTTACACACAGAGATCAATCCTACTTCAAGAGAATCAATTGACCCCTACCAACAATATGGTACTCAGGCATGCCTAACCACATACCAACTCTCAACCATGCATTGACAAATAACACTCCTTTTTGTAATCTTTTCCCTAGGATGATATCACAATTCATGACTCAAGTCACTCCTACACCTATGCTAGGTTGGTTAGGACAAATATCTGATACTATTGCTAAGCTAGTCACTTCAACTAGTAATACCTTTTTGGAACAATTAGTTTTTTATTATGTTTCAACAATAAATGTCCAAGCATCTAATAAAATTGGCTAGATCATAATAGTTCCAATTTTGTCCCCAATCAAACATATCAACTTTCTTCTAAAATTGAAGCCCTTAAGAAAACCTTGTTGTAGGTGACTAATGAAATCACCCAACTCAAAATGAATCCATGACCAATGTAAGGATAAAACAAAAATAAAGGAAATTTCTTGAACCATAATCATGGGTTTGTAAATACAAGGCCAATTAAACCTGACAATGGAGGAGTGACTAATTTAGCTGATGTCCTTAATATGATTAATCTTGTTAACAAAGTTTGAATCTCATGAGTAATTGGTGCATGCTACATGACACTTACACACATTCTGAAATTGATTATCCTCCAATAGAGAAGGTAGCAAGAATTTCCCAAGAAGATTCCCACCAAGTTGTTCCTTCTAGAAACATTGATCAATATAATATGAGAACAACCATGGTTCTAGACACTTTGATCTTCCCATTTGAACAAGATAATTAATCGATTCAAAAGACAATGGATATTCAAAACATTCAACAACAAAAGAAGGGTAATTATTTTCTTAAGAATAAAAACTTAGATTCCTTTGACTACCTCAACACCACTAAATCATGCTCTGAACCCACTAGATCCTAATACTAGCAATGATCTCCAACACCTCCTAAAGGGTCACCTAAAAAAATCTACAACCTATAAGACCTATTTCCCTGCAGACGAAGGGTTTGACCTCACCAAATATTTACAGAAAACAAGATCGAATGCATGACCCTATTTGATGTATTGAAAAATTATCCTTTCTTAGATAGAGGCTTTGATCAAATCTCTAGGAAAATAAAATGATAATCAAGATACATCAAAAAATAAAGAGAAGACAATGGCCACACTAGATGCACTTGCAATTGGTTTTTCAATCATTCGAGTACCCTTGTTTAACTTTCTTGCTTCGTGTTGAATTCCCTGAGTCATCAATTAAGCTTTGTAATCTACTTACAGGTGTAAAATAGGTTTGTCAGAGATTTAATTCACCCAAATTCGAGGGTTGTAACTGTGGATGGTAATTTTTATCTGAAGATATAACAGAATAAAGAGACTTAAGGGTTCATACCATGCGGAAGCAAATAGATGGAACGTTCAATCAACCCTGTGTATTATCAAATCTGGCATGGATCGGTTGTTTTAATCATCCCCCATTGCTAAAACATGACTGTATTTGAGGAATGAATATGGTGGTCTTTCTTGAATCTTGCCACACCAATAAACATGATATCAAGTTTCAACCTTGCCATCATCTGCTTTCCAGATCTAACTAGCAAAGACCATATCATTTCATATTTACAGATCCAACGATGCAACAACTGTAACATTGATTTTTTGCAGATCCATATCATGTGAGAATGACTTGAACAGGTGATTAGAGCAGCAGTTTGGCTGGCATTTATCTTAAAAGTGCCAAAAGATTATACCTATTCAGGACATTGTCATAAAATGCTCTCTCTCAAACAAACCAAAACTTATTCTACTTATTCATAATTCTAACATTATGTATTAAAAATACAACTTTCCAGGTGAATGCTGCTACAAAACATACCCCATCAACTAACAAGATATGCAATGACTTATCCTAATTGGCTATGACATGTGAGTTGCACACATTTTTAGAGAAATTTCACAATGGTGCATTGATTACAGTGTTATTTTTTTTTGAGACAACATTTATGTCATTACGTCGAGAGGCATAATCCTACAATGGCAGCACGAGTTCTTATAGGAGGTCAGCACATCCATCACAAAACAAACAAAAAATCTGAAAATTAAGGAATCTTAAAAATAAAATATTTATTCAAATAATTCAAATAACCCTACAATGACAACACTGGCTCCTATAGGAGGTCAGCACATTTGTCACAAAAAAATGAAAAAAAATGAAAAATTTAGAAATCTTAAAAAATAGAATATTTACTCAAAATTCTTTTCTAAAAATAAAAATATATAATATAACATAAAATTTAGGAACCTTAAAAAACAAAATATTTCTTCAAAATTCTTTTCTAAAAATTAAAAAAACGATATAATATAATGAATATAATACATATTTGAAAATTTAGAAATCTTAAAAAATATTTTTTTTCTAAAAATCTAAAAAATATATATCTTTGAAATTCTTTTTCTAAAAATAAAAAAAATATATAATATATATAATTCATATTATATATTAAAATAGATAATATAGAAATATAATATATATTATTATATTATACATATTATATATTAATATAGATAACATAATATATTGTATATTAAAATATATAATATAGATAATATAATATATTATATATTAAATTATATAGTAATATTATTAATATTATATATTATATAATGTAGATATTAATCAAAAAAATCTTAAAATTAAGAAAACTTAAAAATTAGAATAAATAAAAATTAGATAATATAATATACTATATATCAAAATATATAGTAATATAATTAATATTATATATGATAAAATGTAGATATTAATATAATATATGATATAATAAAATTAAATTTGGGTTTAGGGTTAGGTTTAGAGGTACAATTATGATTGGGATTAGAGTTGGTTTGGATTACAATTTAGGGTTATGATTGGGTATTTAATTAGGGTTAGGATTTAGTGTTCGGGTTAGGGTTAGGTTTAGAGTTAAAGGGTTAAGGTTAGGAAAAATAGTGTTAGGATTAGGGTTAGATTAGGGTTTATGGTTTATGGTTAGGGTTAGATTTAGAGTTTTGGTTATGGTTGGGATTAGATATGAAATGAGGGTTAGGGTTTAGGGTTACAAAATTTAAGGATTTGGTTAGAGTTAGAGTTAGGATTATGGTTTATGGTTAGGGTTAGGACAAGGTTAGGGTTACAATTATGGTTAATGGTTAGGTTAGGGTTAGCATTACGGTTAGTTTTTTTAGAAAATTTAGGGTTCTACAATAGAGCTTGGGATTAGGGTTACATTTATGGTACAATGAGGGTTAGAGTTAATATTAGGGTTCAATTAGGGTTATGGTTAGTATTAGGGTTAGCTAAAAATTATGATTTAGGCTAGGGTTATGGTTATGGTTATAGTTATGGTTAGGATCAAGGTTAGAGTTAAGGTTAGGGTCAGGGTTAGGGCTAGGGTTAGGCTTATAGTTAGGATTGGGGTTAGGGTTAATGTTAAATTTCAATTATGGTTGTACAATAAAATTAGGGTTGAACAATTACAAAGGGTTATGGTATGATTATTAGTATTAGGGTTATGGTCAGTATTAGGGTTAGGTAATAGTTAGGGTTAGCAATATGGTTAGAGTTATGGTTAGGATCAAGGTTAAAGTTAAGGTTTGGGTTAGGGTTAGGGATAGGCTTAGGCTTAGGGTTAGGGTTAGGGTTACAGTTAGGATTAGGGTTAGGGTTAAGGCTATGTTTTAATTATGGTTACAATAAAATTAATGTTCAAAATTTACAAAGGGTTATGGTACAATTAGTGTTAGGTTCGGGTGAGGGTTATTATTAGGGTTCAATTACAAAGGGTTATGGTACAAATAGATATATAGGGTTAGGGTTAGGTTGGTACTTTTATCTTAATTAAATGGTTGAGATTAGAGTTGGGTTAGGTTACAGTTTAGTGTTATGATTAGGTATTTAGTTAGGGTTAGGGTTTAGTGTTCGGGTTAAGGTCAGGGTTAGAGTTAGAGTTAGTGTTAGTGCTAGGATTAGGGTTTCTAGTTTAGGATTTAGGGTTGGATTTAGAGTTTTAGTTATGGTTGGGATTAGATATGAGATTAGGATTATGATATAGGGTTACAGTTAAGGATTTGGTTAGAATTAAGGTAAGGATTATGGTTTGTGGTTAGAGCTAGGGTAAGTTTAAGGTTACAATTATGGTTGACGGTTATGGTTATGATTATGGTTAATAGTCAAGTTAGGGTTATTTATAGTGTAAATTTTTTAGGGTTTTACAATATATAACCTAACCCTATATAACCTAGCACTATATAACCTAACCCTATATAACCTAACTTTATATAACCTAACATATAACCTAGCACTAGAAAAAAATTCTTCTCCCAAACAATCTCCTCTACTTCTACTCACGCCTATTGGAGTTGCAACATTCAACATTGGTGCTTCAACCATTCAGTCAAATATAAGAATTCCAATAAGAGATTTCATTGAACTAGAAGGGACAAGAATTATAACTTTCCAAGAAGAAATATCACATGTCAGATACATATTGATAGATGAAATAAGTTTCCTTGGAGAGAGGTTGCTTGAAAACATAGACTCTAGGCTTTGACAAACATTCCTAGAAAACGGTAACGAAAGGTTTTGGAGGTGAGTTTTGGATTGAAATTGCTAACTTTGATAACTTTACATTACAATATTTTTATTCAATTCTATTGTAGTTCTTTCTATACAAATTCATACTTATCAATTTAAATAAATATTTTATATTCAAACATATCTATGATTTTAGTTGGAGACTTGGCACAATTACCTCCAATAAATAACAAGGCTCCATATGAAAGAAAAAGGCGAGCAAAGATACTATGCGAAGAATTCAGAATGGTCGTTACATTAATTCATGTTTTTTGACAAGATGGACATAATGAAGAAAAACAAAGATTTCATCAAATTCTAACAAACATTAAGGATGTAGATCCCACAATCGATGATTGGATGCTTATGTCAAAAAAAATGCAAGAATCAATTCTTTAGAGAATGAATAATTTGAAAGTAATGTTTTAATTATAAGGGATAAACACCTAAAACCCTTTACAACATTAGGTACAAAATGCTACTCAAAAGATACAACACTAGACAGTCAACAACATCCAAACACCTAAAAATCATAAAAGATACAAACAACCACTCCAAAGATAAACAAAGAAGAACAACAAACACCATCAAGCAACAGTGAGAAAATCAAAGCTAAACAACATGTGCAGTTTTCTGACCACCACAAAAAAAAATAGCAAGGGACTGAGAGGAGTGATTATGCTTAGGGAGACCTATCTTCCTTCTTTGCACAACCATCCAAGAAAGATCATCCTCTAAAAGAATGGTGCAAGGAGAAGTCAAAGCAACAAGATTTGCAGGTAAACTAGCAGTCACAACAACAACAACAATAGACCCACCAAGCACAAGTCGTGAACCATTAAGAGGCACATTTGAAGACAATTACGGTGGCCCAACAACAAGCAATGAACCATCTATAGACACCCGCAATCCAACAACACATGACCTAGCAATGGCAAAAACTGACTTAGCAGAAGCCGATAGCACACCAGAAGCCGACGACGCACCAAAATCCAACGACACACTAGAAGCCAATGACCCACCATCCACAGAAAGCAAGAAGGTTTCAACAGAGAACTTGGGATAGCTGTTCAGAGAACAAGAGGGCCATTTTAAAATTATTCCTTTTGAAAGCTCACAAATTGGTCAAGCAGTGTTAATTTATAGTATAATTAATGATTTAATATTATTATTATTACTCTAATATAATATTAATATTATTAATAAAATACCAATAATATTAATAATCTAGTATAGTTAATATAAATCTATAGATTATATATTATCTTAATATATCAAATATATCATTATAATTCATATAATGTAATATAATATTATCATATAATATATTAATAATATAACATTACTATTAATTTAATAATAATATAATTTTAATATATTAAATATTATATTATAATATAATATAATATTAATAAATAATAATATAGCATAAATAGATAATATAATCATAATAAATAATATATCTCAATTAATATTGACATGTGTTTGTTGCCTGTAGGGCTGCCGCTGAAACTAGCTTATATACCTTATATATAATCTATATAATATACACGGAGAGATATCATTTTCGAGGCGTATTTTTTCTGCATTTTTGCTTTTTTGAATCTTAAAAAATATGCCTCGAAAATGATATCTATGGGCGTATATTATATAGATTATATATAAAGTATGTAAGCTAGTATAGTTACAAATGATTACTACACGTATGATGGCTTTCATGGGGGACATTTCACAACCATATCTTATGTAATTTTTGTTATTATCTTGTACCTAGGCTTGGAAATAAGCCTGGATTGCAGATCTATTTACATGTAGAATTGTGAAAATAAACAATAGACAATAGTTGATCAAATTTCTGTATAATACTATAATTATATCCAATTTTCCAAAGCACAAAATTGCCATATATATAAATACATTCGCAATTTAGAAAGAGTAATCTCTTACAAATATGTCAACTGAAAAAAAAACTTGTAAATGAATATACTAGAAATTCTGAGCAAACAAATAAATGTTTTTTAAATAATGGATCAAATTTAAATGAATTTCCATCATATGCTCTTATCCCAGTTATGACAAGATGTTTGCATTTCAAGAAGCTGCATCTTTTAAGTCAGTTGACAAATCACAGACAGTGAAGCTAAACCAACTATGCAAGTTTAATTACAAAATGATAAAACCATATATTTTGATATCAAAACAGTTACAAAATAGTGCAAAACCGTATAAATAGCATTCAATACAAAATCAAACAGCAAAGATAAAGGCATAAATGCCTAATGACCCTGTACATAATACTTTCCAGAAATTGGGCATTAATTGATTTTTCAAAAATTCAGCTTTTCTTGCAATTCTCTTAAGGAAACCTAAATGGTCAAATTTTTACATTAGCAGCAAACATAACATAATCATAAATGTCAACTGGCCTCTCAATGGTAGTCCACCTCTCAGAAATCATAGTTCCTGATTTTGGAGGCTGAAACATATAAAATCTATCTTTGCACATCGGATTTTCATATCCTATCAAAAATATCTTGTCATGCCATATGGTACAACCATATGAAACACCTTCAAGAGTTGAGGGAAAATGAGATATTTGCCTCCACACATTTTCTTTCCAATCATATTCCTTCACTCCATCTTCAAAGTAATATAAACTCCCAAATGCAGCTACACAATTATCAGGCTCCCAGCCACATATCCACATATTTTTCAATGTTGTCCATAGTCTTGTATTTGTGTCGAATATTTCGATATCAGAGTCATAAGAGCTTATCACATAAAACTTGTCATTGTTGAAAAATCCTTGGCATAGTATTCTATCTTGTTGCGTCTCAGGAAGAATCTCCCACTTGTCTTTCTCAACATTATAACACATTGCATTTTTACCATCACAATTTCCTCCAGCAATATATATGAGTCCGTTCTGAGGTGATACTGCACAGGCAAATGTAGAGTGGAACTTAGGCATATCAGTGCCCTGCTTCCATATACAAGAAGAAAAATCATAGATCAAAACAACCTCGGTAAGTGTAACTGTATCTTGCTTGTAAAGCCCCATAAAAACCAGTTTATGATTGACGGAAACACAACGAGATTCAAGGTATTTAAAATGATATCCAATTGGGAAAGAAAGGGCAGCTTCCCGTTTATCTTGGACCGGGTTATATATAGATACCACTTGACCAAGTTTACGATATCGAGTTGAAACAGAAGGGTCTATTTCAATCAAACATATAAGCTCCTCACACCTCCCAAATCTTATTCTGTCTTCATAAAACTTAAGGTTGTCAACCATAGCCTTCCAGCTTTTGCATACAGACATAAGCTTGTAATGAGAATTATAAGTGACTCTCATCAGTATTTCTCGAACTATTTCTTCTGGGAGTTCCTGAAATCTCAAGTAAATTGTGAATATTCAATTTTTGACAAAAGAGCACAGATTTGGAAACTGGTCAAATGTGAAATATAAAAACTCAAATTTTTTTATTCAGTTCTAAAACTTTGCTTTTACACTCACAGAATATCCAAATGGTTTAAAAATTTACAAGCAAAATGTTAAAAACATTATTAAAACAAAGGTAGTCTGTAAGATGCATGCATATTTATTTAGCACAAAAATTCCCGAACAATTCATAACATATTTATAAAGATTAGATAGGATGTCAGTAATCTCACAGTTACAACTTTCTGGCTGTTCGATTCATGGGTTGAAAAATTCTTGTTGGGAAAGTTTTGAAGCTTGTTGTATTGTTGTTCATTAGCATTCAATCTAAGTTCTTCATGTGATGAATAGGTGTTGAGGCGTAGAAGCTTGTTGGGTCGTTGCACATCGCATTTCTCTCTTCCTTCCTCCATGTTTCTTGATCTACATTTCTCCTTATTCCCAAATCTCCATTCCTCCATATTCCTCAAACCTCTGAAACTCCTACATTTCAAAATAACGTATATTTTGGTAATCATGCGACAACATCATATGCAATAATGATTCATATTTTACTGTGGAAACTATTTATTAACTGGTTGCATGCAAAGCCCTGTAAAGAGAACCAAATTTCACATCACAAAGGATCACAACATTAAAAAGTATGCAAGCACTCACACAAATTTAAAAGGGAACGACATATTTGTACCTTGCCAATGGCAGCAGATTGCTGGTATCAGTCCTACTTTGGTTTGCCTACTTTTCCCCAACAAGATCAGATTCTGAGCTTAGTCAGTAGGTTAACAAATGTAAAGAGTTACAAAGTTTGAAGCTTCCTATGGTGCCTGCTCCTTGTCCTCACATACACTTTTGAATACATGCATGCGCATGATCAAAGGATTGGCTTCATGCAGTCGCTGCTTTTTCTTTTCAAATGCATGTGCATGATGCTTTTCTTTTCAACAGTTTTTTTAATGCATAATAAACTGCAGTTTATTCTTAGGCGTAGTTCAATTGTTTAGTTGGTTTTATCCAGTCCCGTAAATGCATGGAGGCATGGATAACCCCATACATACAGTATAACTGCTGCTCACCAAGTTAACTGCAGCTTTGCAGCTTTTCATGCATAAAACATTTTTTCCCAAAGGCGCAAGTTTTATCTTTAAAGCTATTTTTATACTTTTAAATATTTAATATTAAAATTTATAGTATAACTATTATTGAAATCATATTTAAGGATTGGGTTCCGTTGTTTTTTAAAAGTTTCAAATTTCTTATAAAATTTTATTAAAAGTATTATAAATGAAATATATGAACTTTATTTTTTAAGGATTAAAAATAAGAGCTATACATATTTAATATTAATATTTATGGTATAATTATTATTGAAATCATATTTTAGTATTAGTTATTTATGATATAGTTATTATTGAAATCATATTTTAGGATTGGAGTCACTTGTTTTTTAACTCTGTCTTAAAAGTTTCTAGTTTCTTATTAAACTCAATATTAAAAATATTTATAAATCAAATAATAGCTTGGAACTTCACTTTTAAAGATTAAAAGTAAGAGTGATACAAGTATTTAATATTAAAATTTATGGTATAATTACTATTGCAATTACATTTTAGGGTTAAAGTTACTTAATTTTTTAACTCCATCTTAAAAGTTTCAAGTTTCTTGTAAAACTATATTAAAAATATTTATAAGTCAAACAATTGCTATGTACTTCACTTTTAAGGATTAAACCATTTTATTTGGAATATGCAATATTTTTATATTTCAAAATTGTAATCTATTTCTTAAAATTGTATTTGTAGGGAAAGTGATTGCTAGTTACAAAGTGGGCTCCACAATTACACATTTAGAGCCATCCTTCTATAGGTGCTTTTCTCACCCATTGTGGGCAAGACTCAATAACATAAGGGTTGAGGTTTGTGGTGCCTCTTGTTCACCAAAGAAATTAGTCACAATTGTAAA
Source organism: Sequoiadendron giganteum (assembly GCA_007115665.2). Classification (NCBI taxonomy): domain Eukaryota; kingdom Viridiplantae; phylum Streptophyta; class Pinopsida; order Cupressales; family Cupressaceae; genus Sequoiadendron; species Sequoiadendron giganteum. Next base: position 522,004,546 of record CM021106.1, on the reverse strand, counting down.
TTATAATAAATGTAGATTATATTGCTAAGTGAATATATCATATTATTTGGAATCCTCTATCAATAAAGATTAAAATTAAAGCCATCTCTTTGTTCTAGACTCGGTCATAGTTTAGTTCTTCAAAGAAAGTTTGTTTTAAATGTTGACTATGAATGCTCCTATATTTTTTGGGATTCCCATGATCATTTTTCATTGTTTTATATTCATGCTTCAATAATTATTACTTTTCCTTATTTTTTGGACACCCTTACAATAGTCATCTACGATTCTCATATGTTGCACTTATTGTATTTGAAACATAGAAAAATCTAGGATAGGTGAATTTCCCAAAATGGAAAAGTGGGTCCAAAGAGGGAAAAGGGGTCCTACTTCTCTAATTTCATTAGGAAATGAGACCCACACCATGAAATTACTAACAACCTTGAGTTGAGTCAAGTTAAAGTGTGAATATGCAAATTTTCCTTTTTTGCAAGGATACGGGTCTAGGTTAAACAACACTTTGAGGAGAAAGATTAAAAATAGAAAATCAACTCCAAATCGTGATCTATAAAGTGGATTTAGAAGATTAAACATAATAATGATGGAACCTACAAAGCTTCTGGATAATTTAGAAGGCATAAATGTTGTGTGCATCTCACAAAAAGGTGTTTTCGAAAGTTGACTAAGGACTCATTCACCCTATGGCGAAGGGGTCCTAGCTAGGGCTCTATAAAATATGTTTTTGGGTTTTGTTCTACTATGTGTGCACTCACAAAATTCTTGAATCTCGCAATCAGACAGCTGGAAATAAGTTATGTAGGCCAATTTTCATGAAATTGCAAGAATGGTGACAACAAATGCAACTTTGACAACTTTGTGATTTTGTTCTTCAAGAGATCTTCTACCAAAAATATACAAACACACATCAAGAGGGAAAAATGTTGTTTTGTTAGGTGAATGGGGTTTTCCTTAGTCAAACCTTACAATGGTAATTAAACCTTGTAATGAAATGAAATAGCATGAAGGAATGATGAATGAACAAATCAATGTCACAACTCACCAAACCCTTGTTTGAACCTTGGAATGTGGATCTGCAACTTGAATGAAATGGTTTCAATGGATGTGGATCTTGATCATGAAACTTGACTTGAGATCATGCCTTTGAATGCTTGAATAGATCTTGAACTATACATCAACATATTAGTCAAATAACATGCATGATGCAAGAATAATTTGACATGATAATAGGATCTTGATTGTTGCAATGATCTTCAATAATTCTTCCCTTGAATGCCTTGAAATTCTCTTGATATCATAAAATTTCTATATGAATGCTCACTTCAAAAATTTCTAGGTGAAACATAGTGAAATGACCTTATATTTATACATATATTAACATTAATTATCAAAATTCAAATAACACAAGCCTACATGTGAATATGTAAAATTAAGTCCATTTTAATTAATAAGGCCCTAAACTTAATGTAGATATTTAAAATACATATTACAACACTAAATTAAGGCATAATTAAGTTCATTTTATTTAATTTAATTAACAAATTAAGTGTGAAAAAGTGATACATTTTTCTACACTATAGTATTGTTTTTAGTTATCCTCATGTAGTTGGTAGTGTGCTTTTTAAAATTCATGAAATAGTGGATAAATACATATTTTAGAGACCTTGATTATAATAATATATCCTAGTTAGAATTTTACTTAATTTGTAGAAGGGTGTATTATGACATAGTTATATCCAAGTCAAATCATTTTTCTAATCGTAAGACATGCAACACCCTCACTACATGAAAGTGATTGAAACATTAACCAAAAAATTTAGTCATTTATATTAATGTAGTAATATCAACTAGTATATAAAACAATATAAAACCGAATCAATTAGTAACTAATAATACAATGGTCAACAACTATGAACCTCAATTATAATTAAATTTAGTATAATTTGGCCAATGAGCCAATTTTAGACTCCCCTTTGAAACAAGGTGTAAAATCTAATGGCTCTCAATCATCATCCAAATATTTCATCATGGGTAAAACACAGTCTTCTTTGTGTTCGACTTGTACAAGTTATACTTTTAAAGTTAGAATTAAAGCATTAAGAGAGTTGGAAGTATTAAATGTTTGGCTTTAGCTTGTGAATTACAACTTTTTTCATCTTCTTTAAATGTTTATATCTTGTTATTATATTTATACTTCATCTCACAGTGAAGAGTATATGATACTCCCTTCATGGCATGAATCCATGGTCTACGTAGGAGAATATTATAATAAAGAGGTCATGGCATGACATAAACATGTGTGTTTGTAAAGTCACAGGTTCTACCTTAATGGGTAATGTGATTGTCCCTAATGGTTTCCTAGTAATATTGTCAAAACATTAATAGAAAGATCATTAGGATCTATTAGATTCTTTTCCACACCAATTTTATTTAGAAGACCAATGCTAAAAATACTAAGACTCGATCCATTATCTATGAGGGTACACCTAATTCCAATTTTGTAAATAGCCACCATTATCTTTGAGGATTCATATTTATTTTGAATCTCAAGTGAGGGTAATTCATTTTGAGGGAATGTAATATCCAAATTTTTCACTTGCATACAATCAAACAAGGTTGCTACATCATTCAATTTAACAAAAGTTAGGACACCAATATTTTGAAAAGCCTCTTGGAGCATCTCATGGTATGTAGGTGATGTTTGAATCAAATCCCAAAGAGAGATTTTGGCTGAAGTATTAAAAATTTTCTCAACAAGATCATATTCTTTACCACTATGATGAGGAATATTAGCTGCAGGTGGAAGGTGTGGTTGAGAAAATGGGATGGATATTGGCATTTGTTTTGGTTACTTATTATTTCTAGTGTTATATGTGTGAGAAATTGCATGATAACTTGGTTGTTGTGACACATGATTACTAATAAGTTGTTTTGCAAATTTTAGGTTGTGGCCATGAGGTTTAGGAGTTCCTATATAATGAGAGGTAATTTAGGAGGTCCAATAATTAGAGGACTTTTAGGAGGTCAAATAATTAAAGGAGTTTTAAGAGGTCCAAAAAATTAAAGGAGATCTAATATCCAATTGTGTGTTCATAACCTCAACTGAGTTAATCACTTGTTGATGATATTCTATCGATAGGGATCATATTTAACCTTATCATCTTCATATATGCAATCCATCTTACCGGTTTTTAAAAGAAATGTATTGATGATGTCATCCTCTTGTGCCACAATATATTTCCAGGTGGTAAAATTATTGAGAGAGAAATAAACAAGATTCTCATGATGTTTAATGATTGGATCCTCTAACACCAAGATACCTTCTTCACAAGTAGGCGAGGTATCAATAGAAGAACAACTATGATTATCATGATTGTCCATGATTGCATCCTCTTGTACCAAAAGTATCTCTTAAGTAGGAGGGATATTATGAGAAGAACAAACATGATTGATAATGTTTTCATTTCATTTCCTTAGATTGTGCTCATAAGTAGAAAGATTTTAATTATACAATCCATGTGTTACCATATCAAAAAGAGATCTAATAGCCAATTGTGTGTTCATAAACTAAACTAATTTAATCACTTGTTGATGATCTTCTATCGAAGGTGGATTGAATTTCACCTTAGAATCTTCATCTATGCAATCCATCTTACTATATTTTGAAAGAAATGTTACAATGATGCCATCCTCTTGTGCCACAATATCTTTCCAAGTGGGAGTTCAGTATTGGGAGAGAAACAAACAAGATTTTTATGACGCTTAATGATTGGATCCTCTAACACCAAGATACCTTCTTCACAAGTAGGTGAGGTATTGTAAAAAGAACTATTATTGTCATGATTGTCCATGATTGTGTCCTCTTGCACCAAAACATTCTCACAAGTAGGAGAGATATTGGGAGAAGAAAACACATGATTGTTAATGTTTTTGTATCATTTCCTTAGATTGTGATCATAAGTCTAAAGATTATAATTATACAAGCCATGTGTTACCATGTCAAAACCACATTTTTGGAAAGGAAACATGTTGTTACTTTCCTTATGGATCAAATGAGAAAAATCAAATAGGTTTGAAAAAATGATTGCAAAATAGAAATCAGATCTGCATAGAGGACACATATAGGGCTTTGCATGGAAAATTTTAGTTCAAAATGGTTGGACAAGGGCACCTACGGTGACTATGTCCTGCACAGGTTTTTGAAAATTTCAAAATTTGAATGTGTACAATATTGTTTGAAGTTCTTGTTTCTATGTGTATATAGGTGTGATAGTGAAGTTTTCTAGAATTTGCCCAGTTTATGATTATTTAATTCAAAATGAAAGTGTGCAATAATTTGCAAAATGTTCAAGCAATAAATGACAATTATAAATGTAATTTCCAAATCTAAGATGTAATAATTGACTGATTCTAGTATGCTAAAATCTGAAAAATGATGACGTTGATGCCTTTTTGAGCTATATGCAAGATGCCTAAATGAATGCAATGGAAATTTTCATATTTGGTTTCAGATTTAAATGACCTAATGCAAATTTTTAAACGTAATTGGAATGTAGATCTGACCTACGATGATGGAAATTAACCCTATTGTAACTTACAATGCAATGTGATACATGCATTTTTTTGAATTGTGATGCATTTTATGATGCAAAAATCAATGCCTAGATGAACAATGCCACACAATGCAATGCTAAACCTAGATCTAGGATGATTTACTTCATATTTTATAAGGTTTATGATGTTAACACATTAGGTTCACCAAAATGAAATGAAGGAAAAGTGAAACCCTAGGATTTCAATGGTGTTTTTCTACAACATTTCATTTAGAGTTTGAGGTAGCATGTTATAGTTCACTCACGTTTTATGTTTTTGAAAAAACTAAATGGGGTGGCTACTTTTTTCCCCCCATCTTTTTGCACCCGCCCCATGCATAGGTCTAAAACACCCTATTTACAACAAGTACAATGGTTGTATGACTTCCTTAATGCATTCAAACACCAAAAAACCCACTCTAAACTTCTATTATCAATTCTTAACAACCCAGTGTCACCAAACAATAATGAAATCACCCTAAAAGGGAAGTGATTTACTCCCAACTTCACACACCATGCATCCAAGAGTTTTGATTGTGTAGTACAACCTCTCTAGGAAATCGAGGTATTTGAAAACTGGAACCTCTGAAAATGGGTGGTTATTAAGGTGAAGGGTAATTAAGTGCTATCACACCCACTTTCAAAGCTATTCCATTCAAGGATAACCCTAGAGACCTCAATGCAAAAGAAAGAGATCTTGCAATAGGGTTGTCCTAGGGGCTAAATGCAAACTAATAAGGGGTTCATCACCAAGTTAAGACTTGGAAAAGACAATAAAATACAAGATGAAATGCAAAACCCTAGTATGATGCAAACTTGAATTAAATGACCTAGAAATGCATATAAAATAGAATAACAAACTGTAAGATTAAATGTGTGCACCTCGAAATCTGAAGATGACTGGAAGGAGCTCCGAAATGCTAAAAATTTGGACTTTTTGACCTAGTGGGACTCATTCACCATTCTGGGTGAATTAGTCCCAGTTCTAGATTTTTGCACAGGAGCAGGTTTCAGACAAAAGGGTATTTGAATCTGCAAAAAAATCTGAAAAACAGCTACAGTGAGACTCATTCACCACTTGTGGTGAATGAGTCTAGTTTGGATTTTCTCGAACTTCAAGGTTTTGAATTTGTTCTTCATTGTCTGCTCTTTCTGTTCCCCTTTGTTTTTGGATCTTAAACCTTCATTTTTGGGACTGTAAGTGACTTTTTGTGAAGATAGCAACCTTGAAAATGAGGAGACAATTCCAACAACTTTCTCCAAGCTTGTAACCTAGTCTTTAGTGATCTTTCAAGCTCCAAGACACCTAGATCTGCAATCACACATTTAAAGAGGAGAAAACTTGTTGATTGTTAGGGAATAGAGGTTTTCCTTGGTCAAACCCCTTGTAGGTAATTAACCAAATGATGAGAAAATGAAATGAATGCATGAAACATGAAACAAAGAACATAAATAATGGAAAATAATACCTTGAATGATGTCTTGTAAATATGCAACTCAACTTTCAAAATGACCATGAAGGATGTAGATCTTGATCTTGATAATAGGTAAAGAATTTAATGCTTGATCTTGGATCTTTAATGCTACATCACATGTTGACACTAGCTCAATAATATGCTTGGTGCTTGATATGCTTGACATGATGATGGATCTTGAATTGTTGCAACACTTGATGAAGAATTTTTCCCTTGAATGCCTTAAAAATGATCTTGGATTCTCTCTTGATGCTCTTAATTTAGCATGTTATAGTGCACTCACGTTTTGTATTTTTCAAAAAAATAAATGGGGTGGCTACTTTTCCCCCCATCTTTTTGCATGTTATAGTGCACTTACAGGGACTTCAAATGAATTATTTTAATGTATGAACATTGTTGATATGCCTAACTCCCATTTATTGTGACCGCCTTTGAGGAAAGTGAAAGTTAAATTTAATTTAATTTAATATTTAAACATGGGTTGACCCATGTTCAAGCTCAAGCTAATGTAAAATCATTTATATTAATTGTTTTTAAATATCCCTAGAAATGAACTGACAAATGAAAGAGGGTGAAGCACTTAATGATAAAATGTATATATTTTATTATGGAAGTCATCTATGTGAAGAAGGCAGAAATTCCTTATATGCAGTGATAAATAAAGAAGCAATGATTAGTTGAGCATAATATAGAGCAATGTCTAATGTCACAATATAATAGGATATGGCAATGTCAACTATCACCATTGCTTGCATCGAATGGATTCTTAGCTTAATTTCATCAAACACAATCAATGCTGAATGCAATTATTGGATTTGGTCTACTTGGTTCTTTCCAATAAAATTTGATGATGAAAATGACAGTTGATCTCTACACCATCCTTGTAACAATCTTCTTCTACTCTGCAATTCTATTGCTCCCCTCAAAAGCTTCTTTCTATTTCACTCTCACTGGTAAAGAGACTAGTTGTGCTAATTCTTGATAGAGATCTAAGAGACTGAAACATGTAAATGAAGTGCCCAGATCACCATGCCAACCTTATCTTTGGTTTCCAACAATCTATGCACTAAAGTATCCTCCTCTTGAAGTGATGAATTAGTAATTTTCCTATAAGATTATAATATCTTACTCTAATGAATAATAACATATAAGATAGATGAGAAAGAATGAAGAATGAATATGAAGAATGCATCCCCCCCACCTCTATGATGACACCATTCTTATAATATTATATTCCCATTATATGTGCCCAAATAGTTGTATAGAGCTAGTATAAATTGTAGGTCATGGAAAGGTATGTGGAGTTCGACTATTCCTCTAATGTGGAAATAACTTGCCTTCCATGTACCCCTGTAACTTGGTGCATGGAATTGTGACTCTTAGTTTCTCTCATTAAATGTCGTGACTTGAAATATAGTTAGGAATTAGTCAATAACTGATTAGGCATGTGTTCCATGATTTAAGTTGCAATACAATGACACAGAGTTTGCCAAAGGTTCTTGATAATAAGATGTAAGGTAGCACTAGATATTATTTGGGTGTTATAGTTCATTCCAATGATGAGAGTTAAAATGACAACTTATATACATGTAAGAGATAGTTCATTATAGCCTTATGAATCTCCATGTGAGGATAGTCTATAATATCATGCTAGAAATAGTCTAGTAGGATTAAATAAGTGATAGTGGGTATTTACTCTATAGAAAAGTGATAGTACTGAGGGCACTAAAAACATAAACTTTTTATTCTCTGGGTAGTATAAGATCTAGCAATTCTTAAAAGTTTCATGGACAATTATGAAGTAAACAATGCATGATAGTCCATGAGAAGGCTAGGCAATAGTCAGTAAAGGAAAAGAGACGACTATCATGACGGAGAGGCCTTATCATATGTCATGAGGAGTTCTACTTTTTTCAAACTCTATAAGAAAACATGTCCTTTTTGTATGCAAATGACAATTTGAAGATATTAAAAGGTCAAATGGAGTAGTTATGACTACACTATAAGTAGTTTTATCATTTAGCAAGCATCTAGGAGGTTGAGGAGTAGATATAGGAACACACAAAAGAGAAAGAGGTTGAAAAAGTCAAGATTCTCTTCCCCAATGCCCAACTGGAGCATTTCTAGTAGTCAAACAAGGAATTTGACCTCCCAAGCACCCAAGAAGGCTAGGTCAACAAGTTTTGAAAAGCATATATATCTTTATTGATTCTAGAGACATGTATCCTATTTTCTCTCTTGTTGGTTAGATAGGAAAAAGGGTATGCCTAGTAAAGGTAGAACAACATAGTTTTAGAGAGAAGAAAATTATTGTAATTGATTATCATGATCATCTATTGAACTTTTGAACTTAGTTTTTTGAGACAAAGTATTGTAAACAAACTTGTTCTTTGCTATAATGTACCTTTCTAGTCAATACAAACCCATTTTTGTACCTTCTCACAATTGTGTATCATGAACAAATTTATGAATGATTGATTTTGCCTTGTGATAAGAATGTGTATCCTTGTTTTGTTGTCTCATTTTTTGCCTATAACTTACATCTATGTTGCATGTCATAGTTTGTGTTTTATTAAATTTATGTAAGTTTCAGCTGTGACCAACATTCCTTTTGAATGTTGTCACAAAGTTAAAACCTTTCCATGAAACACTAATGCAAAAATATGTCAAAACTTGAGTTGTGTATGTTGTGTTGGCTTCTATAATCATATTGTGTACTCTTTAGATAAGTACAAGTCATAAAACATCTAGTGTATCACTTCCTTTTATGCTTTAGAGTTCGTTTTTGTGTTATTTTATGCCCTTTTCCTTGCAACAACAGTAGAGAAAGTTATTTTTTAGGTGCTACACTGGGGGAACCAACCCCCTTTGGAGATTCACTCCAATATACAGGCTGCCCACAACCTAAGAGTGTTTCCATGGTATCAACTGAAGAGAGAGTTAATCTATTACTCTATCAAGAGTGCACTTTAGTACTGATAACAATTCAAAATGATCCTTAGATTGATAAGGATGCTTAAATTTGTTCTACCAAATCTTTAAGAATACTCTAGTTGTTGATTTGGCTTCAAAACCTTTGACCATGTAGATGAAGGGAATTCCTTGAAAGCTTGTAAATCTATGGTTTCCTCTTTAATTAACTCTTCTTCGATTTCTAGAGATTTGAAGTATAAAGAGTGAATCATTGTGGAAAAAGAGAAGATCAAGGCACCTATGGCTAAGTTCAATATGAATGGATTCCAAGAGATTCTTTATTCATATGATAGAGGTTAAATTGTCTCAAGCTTTTTTTGAAGAATTGATAGTATTAGGCTATGTGGGTTTATTATGGTTTGTAAATGTCTCGCATAATACCTTTGATAGAATAATCTACTTATTTTTATTGATCGAATTTGTTAAACGTTATTCTACCAAAATTTACACTTTGATGTTTTTTTGGGGACCCTTGAATACCTAACCCAAATTTATTAAGAAAAAATAAATAATATTATTATTCTATTAATGAATTAGAATATAACAACTACCCCACAACTATTAGCACATGCCCAACTACCAAATCGTCTGCCATATATATCATTTAAAATGACAAACCATTAAAAATGTCTGGCCGTCCTTCAACCTCATATTGATAGGAGTAGACTCTCAAATCTTGTGTCACATCCCTGCTTGCGATGCACACGTCCTTTTTCAAGACAATCAAACATTCATAGAAATCCCAACGAGCGTTTGCCTTCCCTACAAATATATATACGTTTCCTCTTCTTTCAAATTGTCAACAGCTGCGCAATTACTTATTCCTTTGTCTTCTTCTCAATCTCTGCCATTCTTTTCTGTTTTATTACAGACAGAGATCAAACTGCCTTTGGTTTGTAATCCATTTAGCTTGGTGCAGACATGGATCTTGCCTTCGACGTTTTCATTCCAGAGGACTATGTGAAGAGCCGCTACTCAACAAAATTGCGGCCCAAGCAGAAACTCACTTCTTCTCCAAATGTTGCAGATGCCCACACCACGAATTGCTTGTTTTCACAAAAGAATGAAAATCCTCCAAAGAGAAGCGGCATTTTCAACACAGAGGAAATAGTTTTGTCTTGTTTTACTCCATAATTGAGCTCCTCTTCACAACATGAGGGGGCTTCTCTTTTTATCTCCGGTTCATAAGTCTCATAAGAAACATGTAATGTAAGGATAGATAAATATAAGATGTCACCATGATAAGCATGGGTAAAATGTGTTTTCATCATTAGCATATGACTATAATCATGTTTCAAATGAAAACATTGTGAGTATAGGCATAAGAGAATAAGATGCAGGCATGATAATTATAAGCATATGGGAGAATGCGATATTAGCATATGGTAAACACAAATGAACATATAATCATCATATGAAAAGAGCATGTAATCATAAAAAATAAAATGTTACATTGTAAACATATGAATCATAAACTATGTGAATCTAATAATCATCAAAAGAATACAAGTGACATAGAAGAGAATGCCCTTCAAGTGGGAAGATATAACACATGAAAGACATAATACATAATATATAGAAGGTCGAATCAATATGGAAGAGCAAGAAAACATGCAACAAGCAGGGCTTAAAGAAATAAGTCAAAGCGATAGAAAATATTAGACATAAGAAGATAAGATAAAGGAGAAACACAAATATAGCATAATAAAAAGGAAAAATATAAAATATAAAGCACACACAACTATTTTTTTGGTGAACATGGTGTGAGTAGTTGTAAAACTAATAAATTTATAATTTACAAATATTATCTCAAATCTATAGGGAAAAGATGACACAACATATAGACAAGATAATTATTGGCAGACAAGGAACCAAAAACATAATAGGTCAACTTACAACCACTGTAAGGTCATCATGGCAATATATGATGAAGTGCGGTATATCTTGAAAGATAATAAGTCATTAATATATACAAAAGGGCATGTCTCTGCTTATCTAAAGGGTGTATGATAAACTGAATATACCACAAGGCAAAACGAAAAGGGTGAATAAAAGAACATGAAAAAAGGTATGCAAAGAATGTAATTTATAAGAAGAAGCATCACCTAGAAGCATATGTGATATATATTTTCTTGCAATATAAAATTTATATTGTATAAAGAACATATGATATTAATATATGAATAGACTAATCTTATGATGCATATATGAATATGCAAAATTGTTTGAAATATTTTTGTTACGTATATGATTGTCAACCACAACTATTATAGTTTCCTTATTATAACATCATGGGGTTAACTTACTAACATGAATAATTCATAGGTCGTGTGGCTATATTTTATTGTCGAATTTTAGTTTTTAGATTTCTTATCAATGCACTCTTGCTAAGTTTTGAACCTTTCTATGGTAGGGTCTTAAGGATGGGAGATGAAAATATTGACAAGAGGAAAGATATGAACATAGAAGAAAATAGAGAAAAACAAGATCCTCCTTCTCTAAAAGTTGTGTATGGTACTAAACAACAAAGCACTCAATGAAAAAAATAATATAGAAAAAAAAGATCAAAACATTTAGGTTTTGCGAAACATAAGTACCCGAGTAGAAAAAGAGAAATTGGTGACATAGTACATGACAAAATAAAAATTAGAAAAAGAAAATAAGGGAAGTGAAATATTTAACAAGTAGAGAAAATTATCCAAATTGAAGCAATTCCTTCCCCAACTAAGTCTCTAGTAAAATAAACTATAGAAAAATAATATAAATAAGTGTAGAAAAGGAAAAGGAAGCAAAAGAACAAACAAATCTGAAAAGGAAAAAATAAAAATCACATAAAAAGTTAGTATAGTATGATAGGTCTTTTGAGTAGAAGAATACAATCCAAAAAAAGTTTTATCATAGAAAAGAACAAGACACCAAGTGAGAGAAGAAAAATTAGAACTTGGTTTTAATGAACACAAATTACTCAAATATTTATTTATAACTAGAATACCACTTGAAGCGGCTAAGAATTATCCTTTTGGCATAGCAACCAAAAAGGAAACAATAGTACAAGTAATGATAGTTTAAACTATCTACTAGCCCATATTATGTAGACTAAATCATTGAAGAATTTTTTATGGAGTTAAGGGAAATTATTACAATCAAGTGGCCACACAAAGGGAAGAAACTTGTAAGACATATATCTCATTTTAGAACAAAGCACTAGATAAGAATTTAGAAATAATTTTTAAAATTATAGATTCAAATAGAAGTTATATGCAAAAGATGTTACATAGTAGTCCAATGTTCCCATAATATAATTATTTATATTAATAAATTGTAAGAGTAAGAGCCTAAGGAGACCACTTTATCACCATCTCCATTCCATACACAAGATATGTACCTCAACAACTAGTGAATGGAAAAAATGTACTAAAGAGAATTAAGAGTGAAAAGAAGAAGAGAAACAAGCCAAACAAGTACAAGAGGCAAATGAAACTAACATTGTGAACACTCTTCAAAAGGAAATGGGGGGATAAAAGGAAAAGCAAATAGGAAAAAAATAAAAATAGATAAGTTAAGCCACATGCAAGAATAATGGAGGGATGGTTGGAAATATTTGGTAAGACAAGTCAAGAAGATAGAATGTAGTTGTAATAGTGTCTCCTCATTGGACTAAATTGCATAAATTGGCTACAAATCACTATGTCACAAAAGGTTCAAATAGATACCTTGGAGACCCAACATTTGTAACTCTCATGTAACTGCACAATATCATAAATGATTTAGATGGATCACAACAACAACAATTCAGAAACCTTCAATCACAACACAATTAATTGAACAAATAAATAATAAAATTTATAGCATAAATGAAGGAGTTGGAGTTACAATTAAAAATACACCTACATTGTTATTGCAATAACCACCCTAGGTTTTTCATTTTTAACAATACAAAAACTCAACTGAACATACCAAACTAGATACAACTGGTGTATCATAAGTTATGATATAGAAATTTCATCATCCATACCATTGTTATTATAAATGTTATGATGAATAATCAATCCAAATAGTTACCAATACATGATATATGAATATAAAATTCCCACAAGATAAATACCTTAAATGGGAGATAATATTAATTGTTGCAAGTCTGATTTTTCTAGGATTACAAGTTTGGAAGAGCAGGGTATTCACTCAAAAAATATCATTTATCTTCAAACCCAACTCACCAACAACCCCATGCTCAACAACTTCACCCACCACTTCTAAACACTCATAGAAAGGCTCTTGCAAGTCCGATAAGGGTCTGCAATCACATTGTTATAGTTAAAACAATAGTAAGATTTTCCCAATAATATTCAAAACTCACTTCAACATACCTCCAAAGTGTCACAAGTTGAATGAACACCAAGTAATGCAACTCCCAAGTGCACCAAACTTACTAGAAATATGAAAAATCCAACTATAAATGTATATTAGATAGGTGCAGGTCTAAACCACCATGTTTGTAGTAGGTATGTAATGGTTGTGCAACCTACTTAATGTATTCAAACACCAACAAACCCACTTTGAACTTCTATTATCAACTTCCTAACATCCCAGTGCCACCAAACAATAATAAAATCACCTTAAAATGGTAGTAATTCACTTCCAAATTTACACCATGCATCTAGGAGTTCCTATTTTGTAAGATGGCCTCTTTGAGAAATCAAGGTATTTGAAAAATTTCTCAAAAATCACCTTAAAAGGGTCACCTAGCAATGAAGAACTCAAATAACACAACCTTTTATGACTTTAAAACCCTAATACAATCTTCCTTGCAAGAAATGAGTGGTACTGCTAGCTAGGGAAAGCACCAAACCCTTAAACTGTACAGCCAACACTATCTAATCTTCAAAAATGCATCAAACACAAACCAAAATCTATAAAAAAAATTACACTAAATCACTCCCAAATATCTGCAAGTTGGAACACTTCAAAAATCTTCATTCCAAACCCCAAAATTTACAAATTCATAATGTGTGCACTAGGGATTCCTAAATATAACCACTCCAACTAGCTAGGAATTATCTCTCAAACTGGTTTTTGCACCAAATCCAACTAGTAGTTAGAGTAAACTATACAACCAACACTAACTAATCTGAAAATACACCAAACACACACCAAAATCTCTAAAAAAATTACACTAAATCACTCCCCAAAATCTACAAGTCAAAACACTTCAAAAATCTTCATTCCAAACCCCAAAATTTGCAAATTCATTATGCACACTGGGGAGTCCTAAATATAACCACTCCAACTAGCTAGGAATTGTCTCTCAAACTAGTTTTGGCACCAAATTAGTTAGAGTAAATTGTACAACCAACACTAAATAATCTGAAAATGCATCAAACACACACCAAAATCTCTAAAAAAATTACACTAAATCACTCCCCAAAATTTGCAAGTTAGAACACTTCAAAAATCTTCATTCCAAACCCGAAACTTTGCAAATTCATTATGCACACTGGAGAATCCTAAATATAGCCACTCCAACTAGCTACGAATTATCTCTCAAACTAATTTTGGCACCAAATCTAACTAACTGTATGGTCACATGGGGGGGCTTGGGCTTCTATTTAAATGGAGAAGGAGGTCCTAAGGGAAAAAGAATTGTGCTACGAGATTAATTGGAATCTTTTCCAGAAAAATAGGAGCCCCTACCTTTTAGAAATGAATCTTTCAGTTGGTGAAATTGGGGTGGGGCTAGAAATTGCCCCTACAACTTAGGAGTTTTTTATGCCACTTGTCTCTCATCTAAAATTTCAAATTTTTATTAGAAAATAAAAATGAGAGAATTTTCATTTATTTATTATTTGTTATAAAACCACTATAGTTCATTCCTTAAATTTTGGAGTTTAAAATTTTAAGTAGAATTGTAAGATTAAATCCATGGGACCAAGAACTTTAAAATATTCCTAAAACAAGTAAGGAGCATACGCTAAGATTTTTAACGAAGCGCCCTCCATAAGACTGTACCCTAATAGTTAGAGTGGTGGACAACTATCCTTTTACTCTTTATTCGTGGCTTTGTAATAAACAAGTGTTGTAAATGGGCCCCACTTTAGAAATAAGGTGGACTCCATCTTTTAAGGTTTTTGATCTATAGTTTAGATCTAGTTAGAAAGGAAAGCATAATAAATGCACTTCACACATATATTTCTTATTTTAGTTGTTAGTTAAAGTGTTATTTTAGTAGTTAAGTTTAGTTGAATGAATTTTTGTAGCTGTTAATTTCATATTTGGATTAGTGAGCAATCCCTCTTTTTCTCTATAAAATGAATTTTTTAATATTGTAAAGGAGCTGCCTCTTTTGATACTGAGGTTTGATATTGAGATAGTACTTAGTTTATTTTCATAATAATTTCAAAAAATACTTTTGGAAGGAAGCAATCAAGCTCTGGTCTAGAAATTTTGCTAAAATAATAAAGGTATGCTTTCACTCATTTTTTCTTCTTTCCAAATGGTAGAGTGCACTATATTCTTCTTTATGCAATGAAATTTGTGAAAAAATCATGAATGTATATATGTTGAAATATGTTATACTTTAAAAGTTTTAATCATAATGATTATTAAATCTATTTGTGTAATACATATATGTGATGAATGTTAATTCTAGTTAAGTTTGAAATCCATAAAAGATAGCATCTATTTGCATCTATTTTTCCTAAAATTGAATATATGTTTTTTGAATTAAAGTAGGTTGGAATATACATTTTGCAAGTATTATCATGTATGAGGTTTGGAGTCATTTAAAGGAAACCATTTTGTCATCAAATTTATTTTTTCTTATTATCCTAATCATTTGACTTATTTTTTGAAATCAAATAAATAGAAAATATCATAAACCAAAAAATACAAAAAAATAAAATAAATAACAATTTTATTAGAACAAAATTTGTTTACAGATTTGATAAATCATAAAAGAACCTTTGAATAAACCATCTACATTATACATTGATTAAATCATAAAATGACCTTTAAATAAATCATCTACATTAAACATTGATTAAACCAACACTTCCTAAAGGGTCGCCTAAAAACAAACTACAACGTATAAGGCCTATTTCCCTACAGACGAAGGGGTTGACCTCACCAAATATTTAAAGAAAACAAGATCGAATACATGACCCTATTTGATGTATTGAAAAATTATCCTTTCTCAGAGAGAGGCTTTGATCAAATCTCTAGGAAAATAAAATGATAATCAAGATACATCAAAAAATAGAGAGAAGACAATGGCCACACTAGATGCACTTGCAATTGGTTTTTCAATCATTCGAGTACCCCTCTTTAGCTTTCTTGCTTTATGTTGAATTCCCTGAGTCATCAATTAAGCTTTGTAATCTACTTACAGGTGTAAAATAGGTTTGGATTTAATTCATCCAAATTCGAGGGTTATAACTGTGGATGGTAATTTTTATCCGAAGATATAACAGAATAAAGAGACTTAAGGGTTCATACCATGCCGAAGCAAATAGATGGAATGTTCAATCAACCCTCTGTGTATTATCACATCTGGCATGGATCGGTTGTTTTAATCTTCCCCTATTGCTAAAACATGACTGTATTTGAGGAATAAATATGGTGGTCTTTCAGCTTTCTTGAATCTTGCCACACCAATAAACATGATATCAAATTTTAACCTGGCCATCATCTGTTTTCCAGATCTAACTAGCAAAAACCATAGCGTTTCATTTTTTAAGATCCAATGATGCAACAACTGTAACATTGATATTTGCAGATCCAGATCATGTGAGAATGACTTGAACAGGTGATTAGAGTAGCAGTTTGGCTGGCATTTATCTTAAAAGTGTCAAAAGATTATGCCTATTCAGAACATTTTCATAAAATTTGGCCATCTCTCAAACAAACCAAAACTTATTCTACCTATTCAGAATTCTAACTTTATGTATTAAATGCTGCTACAAAACATACCCCATCAGCTAACAAGATATGCAATGACTTATCCTAATTGGCTATGACATGTGAATTGCATACATTTAGAGAATTTTCACAATGGTGCATTGATTACAGTGCTAATTTTTTTGAGACAACATTTATGTCATATAGTTACAAATGATTTCTACACGTATGATGGCTTTCAGGGGGGACATTTCACAATCATATCTTATAGAATTTTTTGTTATTATCTTGTACCTAGGCTTGGAAATAAGCCTGGATTGAAGATCTATTTACATGTAGAATTGTGAAAATAAACAATGGACAATAGTTGATCAAATTTCTGTATAATACTATAATTATATCCAATTTTCCAAAGCAAAAAATTCCCATATATATAAATACATTCGCAATTTAGAAAGAGTAATCTCTTACAAATATGTCCACTGAAAAACAAACCTTGTAAATGAATATACTAGAAATTCTGAGCAAATAAATAAATGTTTTTTAAATAATGGATCAAATTTAAATGAATTTCCACCATGTGCTCTTATCCCAGTTATGACAAGATATTTGCATTTCAAGAAGCTGCATCTTTTAAGTCAGTGACAGTGAAGCTAAACCAGCTATGCAAGTTTAATTACAAAATGATAAAGCATATATTTTGATATCAAAACGGTTACAAAATAGTGCAAAACCGTATAAATAGCATTCAATACAAAATCAAACAGCAAAGATAAAGGCATAAATGCCTAAGGACCCTGTACATAATACTTTCCCAGAAACTGGGCATTAATTGATTTTTCAAAAATTCAGCTTTTCTTCCAATTCTCTTAAGGAAACCTAAATGGTCAAATTTTTACATTAGCAGCTAACATAACAGAATCATAAATGTCAACTGGCCTCTCAATGGTAGTCCACCTCTCAGAAATCATAGTTCCTGATTTTGGAGGCTGAAACATATAAAATCTATCTTTGGACATCGGATTTTCATATCCTATCAAAAAAATCTTGTCCTGACATATGGTACAACCATATGAAACACCTTCAAGAGTTGATGGAAAATGAGATATTTGCCTCCACACATTTTCTTTCCAATCATATTCCTTCACTCCATCTTCGAAGTAATATAAACTACCAAATGCAGCTACACATTGATCAGGTAACCATCCGATTGTCCACATATTTTTCAATGTTGTCCATAGTCTTGTATTTGTGTCAAATATTTCGATATCAGAGTCATAGTAGCTTATCACATAAAACTTGTCATTGTTGAAAAATCCTTGGCATAGTATTCTATCTTGTTGCATCTCAGGAAGAATCTCCCACTTGTCTTTCTCAACATTATAACACATTGCATTTTTACCACCACAATTTCCTCCAGCAATATATATGAGTCCATCGTGAGGTGATACTGCACAGGCAAATGTAGAGTGGAACTTAGGCATATAAGTGCCCTGCTTCCATATACAAGAAGAAAAATCATAGATCAAAACAACCTCGGTAAGTTTAACTGTATCTTGCTTGTAAAGCCCCATAAAAACCAGTTTATGATTGACGGAAACACAACGAGATTCAAGGTATTTAAAATGATATCCAATTGGGAAAGAAAGGGCAGCTTCCCGTTTATCTTGGACCGGGTTATATATAGATACCACTTGACCAGGTTTACGATATCGAGTTGAAAGAGAAGGGTATATTCCAATCAAACATATAAGCTCCTCACACCTCCCAAATCTTATTCTATCTTCATAAAATTCAAGGTTGTCAACCATAGCCTTCCAGCTTTTGCATACAGACATAAGCTTGTAATGAGAATTATAAGTGACTCTCATCAGTATTTCTCGAACTATTTCTTCTGGGAGTTCCTGAAATCTCAAGTAAATTGTGAATATTCAATTTTTGACCAAAGAGCACAGATTTGAAAACTGGTCAAATGTGAAATAAAAAAACTCAATTTTTTTTATTCAGTTCTAAAAATTTACACTCACAGAATATCCAAATGGTTTAAAAATTTACAAGCAAAATGTAAAAACATTATGAAAAACAAAGGTAGTTTGCAAAATGCATGCATATTTATTTAGCACAAAAATTCCCCAACAATTCATAACATATTTATAAAGATCAGATTGGATGCCAGTAATCTCACAGTTACAACTTTCTGGTTGTTCGATTCATGGGTTGAAAAATTCTTGTTGAGACAGATTTGAAGCTTGTTGGGCCGTTGTTCATTAGCATTCAATCTGAGTTCTTCATGTGATGAATAGGTGTTGAGGCGTAGAAGCTTGTTGGGTCGTTGCGCATTCCATTTCTCTCTCCCTTCCTCCATGTTTCTTGAGCTACAATTCTCCATATCCCCAAATCTCCATTCCTCCATATTCCTCATACCTCTGAAACTACATTTCAAAAATCATATATTTTGGTAGTCATTGGACAACAGCATATGCAATAATGATTCATATTTTACTGTGGGAAACTATTTATTAATTGGTTGCATGCAAAGCCCTGTAAAGAGAACTAAATTTCACATCACAGAGGATCACAACATTAAAAAGTACACAAACACTCATGCAAATTAAAAAAGGAATGGCATATTTGTACCTTGCCAATGGCAGCAGACTGCTGGTATCCAGTCCTACTTTGGTTTGCCTACTTTTCCCCAACAAGATCAGATTCTGAGCTTAGTCAGTAGGTTAACAAATGTAAAGAGTTACAAAGTTTGAAGCTTCCTGTGGTGCCTGCTCCTTGTCCTCACATACACTTTTGAAGACATGCATGCGCATGATCAAAGGATTGGCTTCATGCAATCGCTGCTTTTTCTTTTCAAATGCATGTGCAATTGCATGATGCTTTTCTTTTCTACAGTTTTTTCCCAGTTTTAATGCATAATAAACTGCAGTTTATTCTTAGGCGTAGTTCAATTGTTTAGTTGGTTTTATCCAGTCCCGCAAATGCTTGGAGGCATGGATAATCCCATACATTATAACTACATTCTGTTTCCATTCTTCAATGAGTTAAATTGCTGCTCACCAAGTTAACTGCTGTGAGATGCAAAAACATACAACTGCAGCTTTGCAGTTTTTCATGGATAAAACATTATATTTTTTTCACGTTAATATTTTTTTAACCAAATCCTACGTACTTTTGAAAGGTTTTTAATTTTTTAATTTTAAAATTGTAAATTTTTTTATTAAAGATTTGTTATTTTAAATATATATTTTTAGAAAAATTTAATCATTTTTTATTTTATTTTTTAATTTTCTTATTATAAATTATAATTAATATATTTATATCTAAAATAAATTGTGTAATAAATGTTGAGAAACATTGTTTTCAACATTTATTGCACTTAAGTCACAAATCTAGTAAAAAATAGATAATTTATGGAAATAATATTTTCAATAAAAATTATTTTTGTATTCATCGTAATCAAATCATAAACTTTATTTTTATTGTTTTTGTGTTAGCTCACTCAAATCATTACCTTCCACCCCTTGTTGTAACCTCTCATACATAATTAAAATCAAAATATATAATTAAATTTAATTATTTTTAAAAAAATTATAATTATATTTTAATTTTTTATAATTATATTTTAATACTATAGAACTTTATATAGATTTAAAAATTTAAATCAGAAGTTGTATATTTTAAATTTATGACATAATTACTATTCAAATCATATTTTAAAGTTGTGTTAAATCTATTAAAAATATGCATAAATAAAATGGTAGCTATAAAGATTAAAAATAAGAATGATACTTTTAAGTTATTTTTTTAAAGGCTCTCTTAAAAGTTTCAGATTTCTTATAAAAATTTATTAAAAGTATTATAAATCAAATAAATGAACTCTATTTTTTTAGGATTAAAAATAAAAGTCATAAGTATTTAATAGTAATATTTATGGTATAATTACTATTGAAATCATATTTTAGTGTTGGGGTTACTTGTTTTTCTAAATGTCTTAAAATTTTCTAGCTTTTTATAAACCTCTATTTAAAATATTTATAAATCAAATAATAGCTATAAACTTCACATTTTAAGATTAAAAGTAAGAGTATTTAATATCAAAATTTATGGTATAATTTCATTGCAACACATTTTAGGGTTAAAGTTACTGGCTTAAAAGTTTCAAGTTTTTTGTAAAACTCTATTAAAAATATTTATAAATCAAACAATAGTTATGGACTTCATTTTTAAGGATTAAACCAATTTATTTAGAGTATGCAATATTTTTATATTTGAAAATTGTAATTTATTTCTTAAAATTATATTTGTAGGGAAAATGATTGCTAGTTATAATAAATGTGGTTTATATTGCTTTAAGTGGAAATATCATATTCTTTGAAATCATTTATCAAGAAAGATTAAAATTAAAGCCATCTCTTTATTCTAGACTCGGTCATAGTTTAGTTCTTCAAAGAGAGTTTGTTTTATATGTTGACTATGAATGCTCCTATATTTTTTGGGATTTCCATGATCATTTGTCCTTGGTTTCTATTCATGCTTCAATAATTATTACTTTTCCTTATTTTTTGGACACCCTTACAATAGTGATCTATAATTCTATATGTTGCATAATTATTGTATTGTTTTTATTTATCCTCATAGTTGGTAGTGTGCTTTATAAAACTCGTGAAATAGATGAATACATATTTTAGAGACCTAGATTATAATAATATATCCTTGTTAGACTTTTACTCAATTTGTAGAAGGGAGCATTACGATATATCCAAGTCAAATAATTTTTCATGCAACACCCTCACTACATGAAAGTTATTGAAACATTAACCAAAAAAATTATCATTTCTATTAACATGGTAATATCAATTAATATATAAAATAATATAAAAATTAAATCAATTATAAATTTCATTTAGTATAATTATGTCAATGAGCCAATTTCATAAATATACAATGTAAGTTGAAAGTACAATAAACTGTATTGATTATCCATAATAGTGTTGAACATGATCCTCCATTCTAGTGTCATCAAAACCTATAAATTACATAGTTTAGTTATTAAATTGATTGAAAAACTAAGCATAAATTTTTTTTAGAAAATCATCTCATAATTATTTACCATCTCTAGCTTGCATTGCATCCATTGTTGTTGGTGTTTAGTTAAGATCAATAAAAATTGGTAACCTATGTTGCCCAATGTTTTGTTGATAATCTAAAGCTACAATGACATGTGTATTTAATAAATCAACATAGATAAAACATTATGTGTAATAATACAATATATACTTAATAAAAATAATATTAAAATTCTAAATTACCTAGAATGGTTTTTTGAAATGTTTGACCAAGTATAACATTAAGCATTGATGGTTGAATTTCGCAAATTGTATCTAACGCATTTTTAGATGATATAGTGTTGATCAAACTTCCTTTTAATCTGCATATACCTAATGAGTGCATAGATTTGGATGGATAAATACATGTGGAGGAACATAAACCACATGATGGTTGTCATCATTCTTAAATGGATGAGACCAGATACGAGGATTTTCTAAGCCTTCTCTTACTTGTTATTCTTTTTTTTTAACTAAAATGGAAGTAATTATATATGTCTTTATACTCGATGACCTTTATATATATCTAAATTGTGACTTACCAGAAGTAGTTGTATATGGGTAAGTGCACCAAGATGGTTCCCAAAAAGGGGACTTAAGTGGATAGCTTTTTTCTGAAATCAAGAAATACTGACCTTGGACGTGAAATTGAGGATACTTAGACTCAAAATTTTGAGATGGAACAAAAAGAAGGATTCAAGTGCTTCGAATCTACTTTCTAAACTACTAATTTATTTTGAAAATGGTTGAGATTAAGGGGTTCAAATGAGGGACGTACACAAATTGGTGTTGTTTTTGTTAGAAAAACATAACATAGCAACTCTTGTATGACCCTCATACAGTGAAAAAAAATTTAGTATTTTTAAAATCGCAATGGTTAGAAGTTAGCTAACAATATGTAGTTGATGCACGATTTTTCTAATAATTTTTTAATGAATATTTTATTTTTTACTAATTTGCGAAGTGGACATTTCCTGAAAATAAAATTTTGGCCGTGCTACCCCTACAAATTTTGGAAACTAATTGATTTTTTTTATTTTTTATTTTTTAATTTTGTAGAATGGATTCTAGTTTCTAAAAATGTAATTTATTTGAAAAATTGATGAACGGTTAATTTATAACGAAAAAAATACCAAACACTATTTTTTGGCAAAAAAAAGACATACAGATAAAATAAATTATGGATGAAAGACTTAACATTTTCAAAAAGTGAAAAAAATTACATCGTTGGATAGCTAAGAGATAACCCAACATTACCCATTTGTTCAATTTTTTTGATGTTGAACCACGTGCAATCTTGACAGTGAGCACAAACTCGATTATGAGAAATATGGTGGATTTTTTAAAAACACGTCTCTGGTCGTTGGGAATGCCCTCCAAGCCTTTGGGTTGGTATTCCAAGGAAAATACCAAGCCTAAGGCTCAGAAATTCCCAAAGCAAGATATAACACGAGCGCATTATAACGCGCTCATGTTATATCTCACTTTTCACATGGTTTTTGCTTATGCGGGGAACATGTCAACTAGGACATGACGCGAGTGCATTATAACGTGCTCGCGTTATGTCTTCCTTTATTTTAAATGCCAATATATTGAATGTATGTTGATATATTTGTATGTTTGTATGTACATTATGTCATGTATGTATGTATGCTTGTATGGATGTAAGATTATATGTAAATATGTATTATGCTTGTATGTATGCATTTATGTATGTCTTTAGACAGAGGGAAAATTTAGAGAGAGAGAGAATCTAGAGAGATGGAGAGGGGGTGGAAGTGAGATTTTAAGAGAGAGGGAGTGGGAGAGAAGGGGTTGGAGTGAGGGGGGATTAGCTAGGTAGGGTGGGAGGGATAGAGGGAGGGAGAGAGAGAGAGAGGGGGGGGGGGAGAGAGAGAGAGAAGTGAGGGAGAGGGAGAGACAGAGGGGGAGAGTAGGAGAGAAAGAGAGTTATGTAGGTAGGGTGCCAAAGGGAGAGACTTGAGAGTGTGAGGGGGTGAGAGGGAGAGACTTGAGAGATAGGTAGTGAGAGGGGTGTGAGAGAGATGGAGTGTGAGAGGGAGGGAGTGGGAGAGAGAGGGAGTGTGAGAGAAATGGAGTGGGAGAGAGAGGGAGTGAGTGAGACCTGAGAGAGGGAGAGGGTGTGGGAGGGAGTGACCTAATAGAGGTAGAGAAAGAGGGGGATGGAGTGAGAGGGAATTATCTAGGTAGGGTTGGAGGGATAGATAGAGAGAGGGGAGAGAGAAAAAGAGAGAGTTACCTAGGTAGGTTGCTAGAGGGAGAGACCTAAGAGAGAGAGAGGGGGTGGGAAGGAGAGACACGAGAGAGAGGGAGAGAGAGGTATTGGGAGAGAGTGGGGTGGAATGGAAGGGACATAAAGAGAGATGGATAGAGGGAGTGAGAGAGGGTGGTATGGATTGATTGAACGAGAGGTGCGTAGAAAGAGGGAGACAGTAGATAGAGACAATTAGAGAGGGTAGGAGGGAGGGAACGAGGGAGAGGTGAGATGTATAGATAGAGAGAAAGTGATAGGGGTTGATGGTATAGGGTTGAGGGATTAGGGTGGAGGACCTATAGGGTTGATGGTTTCTAGGGTATTAGGGTTTAAGGTTTGAGGGAATAGGGTCGATGGTAGAGGGTATTTGGTTGAGGGTGTAGGGTAGAAGGTTTAAGGGTTTAGGGTTGAAGGGTTTGGGGTTAAGGGTTTAGGGTTAAGGGTTTACTTGGTTGAGGGTAGAGGGTTTAGGGTATAGGTTTGAGGGTATATGGTTGAAGGATTAGGTT